>DWTU01002288.1:0-11717 GCA_018251515.1 Cecropterus confusis | reverse complement strand
ACCTTTATTTCTGTTACCAAAAAATCCATCTATTGACATCCATAAATTCAATTAGCTAAAATTATTTTGGTCGCTACGTTCTTATTTACAGTATAACAATTTAAATGATAAAATAAAAAAATGATGTCATGTTGTTTTCGTTCCTACCGCAGTCATATCTAATTTGCGAATTTCACGTCAAGATTTTTTTAAACCAAATCAATATGTTTAACAATTACTTTATTGATGTTTAATAACTTATTCACTAAAAATGAAGTTTTCTTTTTATTTCATAAAATAATATTTCACCTGGTATCATTATAATGCCACAAAAATATTTAATATATAAAAAAAAATACGTTATCGCAGCATTTGACGGATTATTTTTTTATTATTATATAAAAAAATGTTGTCTACATACGTTAAGTAGTATAATTAGTATACATATATGCACAGAATTTATTATTACAAATAAAAGTTACTTTTATAGAATGAACTATCTTCAATTTTAACGACTGGAAAATTCACATCTACTAATAATAACTTATTATGAAAAGCTCAGTGGACATTTAATAAGTCGAAGGAAAAAGTTTTCAACATAAACATATAAGTTACCAGGTATAAAATATCATCCGGTACCAAATAAATTTTGTAAGACTCCAATGAACAGGTTTAGTCAATTCAATACATAAGCGATTCCGTGAAGTTTATCATAATAATTAATAAATATTAACTCGTAACAGATGTAGTGTAATATGTGGTTTTTCAATGAAAATATGAAAAAAGAATCTGAGTTGACATCTTTTGTAAGGGAAGAAAATGGCCGCCGTATAGCTTGTAGCTTGCTATGCTATCCGTCTTCGACTTAATGTAGTGTTCTGTGTGACAATTAAAGTTACATTAAAGGACGTTGAGATAATGTATGCTTTTTTTCAACGTTGTTTATTACTTCTTTGTAACGGAGGCTACGGTGCTTTGCTCAAAACGTGAAGCTTAAATTGGATAAAATTCAATAACCCACAAGGTACAAAAACGACATGGCCGCCTGACAATCGACCAATGAGAAGCCAGCATCAAGCGTTTCAGAATTGCATGTACCTATTCACATTTCGCGTCATTGCGTTTTTGGTGCCTTCTTTCATGAATAAAAATTTGGTACTTGTCTGTTATCAGTGAACTGACAAACAATTTTGTTTTGTTAAAAAATACAGTGTGAATTGTGTTCAAAACTGTGACATCTGAGTTTCGCGAGAGCTCACGAGCTACTGTGATCATGAATTGAATACTTTAGATTTAGGATGAATCTAAATACGTTTACCTATGTACAACGTTTTGTTTTTGTAAACAAGAATGTGTTTTCAATACACGTGCCGAATTGTATATAATTGACATTAGTTTTGAAATGATGTCTGGAAGGGGGACGAAAAAACGCGGGAGGCCCCCTAAATCAGGAAGTATTGAGAAAACACGAAAATTTCAATATCATTTATTGAAAAAACCCAAATATTTACAACCACAAAATATTGGATCCAGTTCTCTTACTAGTACGCCGTCCGCTTCAAGAGCGTCTTCTCCTCAAGGAAGCGACATAAGCAGACGGAGCACACGCAAACAACGAGGTGGAAAGTCGCATAAAAGTAAAAAGGGTGGTTTATCGAATTCATTTTCGAGGAGAGGATACAATCCGCACGCCGCCGACTACCACGAGTCGGAATATCACTATGGATCAGACTTTGGCGACGAGTACAGCGATAGATCCGAGATGGAGGAAGACCGCGGCAGCGAGAGCTCGGAAGTTAGTGTGGGCGATGCTGGCAGTGATACTGACTTTTCAGTGAGCAGTTATGGTTCCACAGGTGGAGCTCTTAGGAAAACTACTAGCACAATTCGCCCTCCAAGCCCTGACCCTCTCTGGTTGCAGCAGGAGCGAAAAGTTCCTCAACTGGAACTCCCACCTTCTTCAGATGATTTACTTGTGCCTCATAACTTAGTTTTACAAGTGGTTGGTGTGTATGAGGTGTTGCGTCACTTTAGACATTTGGTGAGATTGTCTCCATTTCGCTTAGAGGATCTTTGTGCAGCTGTAACTTGTGAGGAACAAAGTAACTTACTCATAGAGGTGCATATAATGTTGCTCAAAGCATTGTTAAGGGAGGAGGACGCCCAACAGACTCATTTTGGTCCACTGGACCATAAAGACAGTGTTAATATCACTCTTTTTTTACTCGATGTCATGACATGGCCTGAAGTTCTTAGAGTTTACGTTGAGAGTGATAAATCCTTTGATCAGAACATCACAAAAATTCTAAATTCTTGTGAATATCCATTTACATCAAGTGAAAACCGCTTAGCGGTATTGCAGTTCTTGTGCAATCAGTTTTTGATAACTAATCCAGTACGAGATGATCTTATAAGTGAAGGTAAGTTTAACTATTTGTATTCACTTTTTTATTTTTAATTGTATTTCTATGTACAAGTTGTATTACTACGTTGAATATAGTTTAAATTACACAATACCACCTAATCCAAAATTAAACTCTTTCATAAAAGCTTACTACTCTCATAGCCCCACAGTAGCATTTTCTCCTGTGTCGTGGGTACCAAGACCAATACACAAACACCAAGACCAAGAGCAGACATCTAAACTCATCATTTAGATATCTGTCTGGCTGGGGATCAAACCCGGGACCCACTGTGTCAGGTACGGTGATCGCTCCATCATGTGGGTCGTCAAATCTTCATCGTCATCAAAAAGTAAAAAATCGTTAATATTTCTATGTAAATGTATGTGTGAAAGTGCTTTGCAAATAGCAAATATTATATATTTGGCAAATCTATATACATTTGATTGATTTAGTCTATCTAGATTAGTATAGATGGTTGAGTAGAAAGCTTACATTGATAATTTAAGATTTGTAAAGTCATTGGCAAAAATGCATACACCAGTAAATGTTAGTTAAACATTATGAGCTGGTTGTTACCTACTTCTCAAACTAGCTCACCTAATAGAGCATGACAGTGAATAATGTAATGTATAACTATGAACACCATGTAGGGAAACTCATGAGTGAATGAATAAGTAATGTTTTGATCCATACTTATTTGTTCTTTTGTGTATATATATATTTCACAATATAGAAGTAGCGATCATGCATGCAGTTTATCAGATGATAAGTGGCTAGAGCCTCTCATGGACATTTGTAACAATCCCCAGATAAAATGTTACATGAGGTTAGCCAGTTGCATTCCTACTCTTGAGGAGTAAGTCGGAACATCGTGGATAAGTATGACTTTTTCAACACTTTGTTTAAACCAGCAAACTGGAGAACCCAACTAACCTGTTACAAGGCTTAAATAGATATGAGAGCGGTTTCTCCGGAGTCAAACCTCAAAAGGCTCTTTCACCTTAAATGGATGTGATTTCATCATCGCCAAATTCTGCTTATTAACAGAAATGTTTCAGTAACATTGTATACCATAACACATTATCAGTAAGGTGTTCGAATTCATATTATGGATGTCCACGGGCATGAAACTTTAAGTTTGACTTCTATTTTATGAACGAAACCCTTTGTGTTTGAGTCGAACTCCCACTAGGCCAGTTTTTAGTTCACTAGTCATGTTTATAATACTTAAAGATACATATTATCTGTGGAATGTTCAGGGCTATTAAATCTAATTGAAATACATTGATTTCATGTAAAAACTTTAGGATGTAACTAGGAGGGATGTAAACATTGTTGTAAATAATTATACAGACATTGTAGGCAGAAGGCAGTTATAGTAGTATTGAAGAGACTGTATAATGAGAATGCTTTATCTAATTCATTTATTATAACCACTGCATATATATATTTTCCATTTTACTACCAATTTAATTAATATAGGAATCATTTATTAATAAGTACTTTGTTCAGGTAAACTATAAGGATTAGTTTAACTGTTGTATTACTATATGCAATAAGTGTTATGTTATTTAGATTTGGCTGGGACTTCCCTGTTTAGTTCCTCCCTGTCTGTCCCTGTACTATGTACATTTCTAAAAGAGCTTTTATGTAATATTAAATTAAAATGTAGGTTATTAACTTACAGGTTTATTGACAATATTATTATGAATTTAATTATAACTATTGCATGTTTCAGTTCCTATCCATTATGATGACCATTGTCGGGTTTGCCATCGTCTGGGAGATCTATTATGCTGCGAGACATGTCCTGCAGTTTTTCATTTAGAGTGTGTGGATCCTCCACTTGTTAATGTACCATCAGAAGACTGGCAATGTGCTTTATGCAAACAACACAAACTCATGGGCGTAACAGACTGCCTTCCAGATGCTGAAAAACAGGGCTTGCTCTGTCGTCATGAACATCTAGGTTTCGATAGACATGGCAGAAAATATTGGTTTATTGCACGACGCATTTTTATGTAAGTTTATAGATCATACTTAATATTGTTTTGTTATTGTATTGTATTAATGCTATTTGCTTTGTCACTGTTATACATGAAATATATTTTTTTATTGTGTATTTGCAGTGAAGCAGAAAATGGTGAAGTTTGGTATTATACCTCTGGTACTCAGTTACAAGAATTACTTCGTGTATTAGATGGTGGTGACATGGAAGCTCCATTGGTGAGAGAACTTTTAGAAATGAAAGAGGAAATACTTAGGCAAATGGACATTACTGATACATTAACCAATCAAGCAAAAGGCAATCGCAAATCCTACTTAGAAGCTGAGAACGCTAATATCATTAAAAATAGACAGTCAAAAGATGCAAAGTGTGATAATGACAAAAATAATACAAACATGTCAGTGCTTGTGGATGGAGAAGTGGTTAATGAAGTCACTGTTACAAGTGATGAAACACATGAAGACAATGATGAGCAAGATTTTACTGATGATGATGATCCCAAAAGACTAAAAAATAACATAAATAACAAGTTAAGAAATTCAACTCAGAAGAAAAGTGAAGAAAGTAAGTCATATATCAAATTTTCATTAATATTTTAGATACAAAAATTCGGCACAGATCATATCAATAAATTTTAAATAAATTTTTTTCAGTTACAGAAAGAGTTACACGATTAAGGTCTAACCAAATGTTGAATGAAAGTACTTTATTTAAACTTGGAAATGAAAATAACTTCAAGAGTTATGTCAATCAGTATATATCAAATCCCCTAGCATTAAACAAACCTCAAAGAAATGAAGAAAGAGATAAAAAAAGATATATATCACATAAGTTCTCTTTATCATCAGCACAAGAGTTTAAATGGGTAGGACTACTTAATGGTAAGTTAGCAATGACAGTAAATATTACTCGTGTGGTTTTTGTTATTATTGTAATGTTAATAGTGTAATGTTAATGGATATATGAATCAGCTCTTTTATTGTGTTTCAGCAACAAAGCCTTTATTAATTACAACTATAAGACAAACACTTTTACAACTGGAATCAAACATAGTATTGCAATTTATGCATCCAAACTGGTCTCTTTTAAGAAAACCGTGGGTCCAAGCTGTGCAGCTTTGTCAAGCTCCAAGGGACTTTGCTAGAGCTTTGTGTGTTTTACAGGTAATCTTTTGAAGTCCATAAAAGTTTAACATATAATTATTCTCATTTTAATATGATATTCAAATTTTGAATTATATGTTGACAGGCATGTATAAAAAGCGTTGTCTGGGTACCAGCTTGGCATGAACAGTTAGGTCACGTCAAACTTATGCGCACTACTGCGGCAGAGCGTGAGGAAAGAAAAAAATTGGACAAAAGAGAAAAAAAAGAGAGAGATGAGGAAGAAGAACGATATCGGACAGCTTATAATTTTGTGAAATATTCACTGGGTCTTCGCCACCAGGTATTTGTAATATTATGCTACTGTATTACTATTACTTTATATGACTATTTGTAAATGCAGTGTTAAGTATTGCATGAAATGTAACAGAGTATACTAAGTATGCCATTTTTTTTATAAATAGGTCTGGAAGCAAAAAGGTGAGGAATACAGAGTTCACGGGCAATGGGGCTGGTTGTGGAACTCTACAACCAGAAAATTCAAAAAATATAATGCCAACCTGAAGCTAAGCCTAAGTGACGGCCCTGCCAAAGTTGCAGTGAGAGTTAGAGATGGAAGTATTATCAAAGTTTTGGCAGTAGAACCTCAAACATATGAATATCTAACTTCTAACGACACAGCTGATCAAGATGTCTTGGAGAAATGTGAGTATTGATAGTAAACAGATTTTTAATACAATATGTTTTAATCGCTCCAATTAATGGGTTGAAATTAAAATGATCTTTTTTTTTTATTTTAGTACCACCTGCAATGCGAAACATGAAACTAGAAAAAGAGAATGAAGACTTTGATGAAATTGATGTAGAAAAAGCTTTAAGCTCTTCTATGAGACGATATTACCCTAAGATAGCTAGGAAATCTAAATTAGATGACTTTCTCGCTCGAAGAACTTATTTAAAATTTATGGAAGAAAAAAAAATCGGTAATTTATTAACTAGTGTAAAAAAAGAAGAAGCTGATGTAAAAACTGAAGATGAAAAGAATATTGATGTTGAAAATGAAGAGCCTGATGTTACATCATTATGTGATGTACCATATGACACTCAATTAAAACCTGTAAATTCTGGGACTAATAAAGTAGACACATTAAAGGAAAAATATCAGAAACTATCCCTTCTTACAAAACATTACAAATGTTATTCTTCGAAGTGTAACAGAGTGGAGCTAGCAACATTACTTCAGTCTGGTCAAAAGATTGAATGCTATTCTCCCTTGTGCATTGAAAAAGGAAAGTTGTTAAATAAAATGCTTGCTTTAATAAAAGGAGGTGTGGTTAATTCCACTCATTTTCTAAATTCAAAGGAAAATAGTAAAATGTCTATATTAGAGCAATGTTTGTTAGGCAAAAGTTCAAATTCAAGTGAGACCATATTGAATGATCTTTTATCTGCTGTAGCATGTGCTCAAGAATGTGACAATAAAACTGCCGATGGATTTGTCAAAAGAAAGTCCAGCGGAGAATGTGAAATAAAAACTGAAAAAATGGATGAAGATATGTGTATGTTAAAATCAGAAAGTACACTTGAGGAATCAGCTGTTCCAGCCGTTGGTAACGAAATGGATATTGACATAACTTGTAATAGTAATGAGGATAGTGAAGTTGAAATAGGTCCCTTAAAAGAACTAACTGATAATGAGCAACAAGAACCAAAAACGGATGATGATACAAAAACGCGCCCACCAATACCCAAGCTAAAAATTACAAGAGGAAAGAATTCTAAACCCACAACCACAGATAGCAATACGGACAATGCAAAAGAGTCATATGAATGTTCTGTAACCCAATCAAAAAAATATGAGCCTCCGAAATATCGAGCAGCGATAAATAGACGCTTTGGTTTGACTAGGAATATAAAACGAGAAGAAAAGTCTGTTAAGGAGGAATTAGCTGAAGGTGGGATAGTAAGAGTATACTCTGTTGATAAGCCTATGGGTAAAGTTTATCTTAAGAGGGTTCAAACATCAGTCGTAGAAAAGAAAAAGAAGAGAACACCTGTTAAATACCCTCTGTGTTCATCATTTCATACAAAAAGTAAAGCAAAAACCATAATGGTGTTACCAAATCATGAATTAAAGAAGTTATGTAGACAAGCTGGGTTAGTTGCTGTGACTGGGTTTAGTCACAGTGCGAAACCTAATCAACTTATTTGGCCTTATCCGTGTCCAAGACCACTATTTAAGACGTGTTGGTTATATCGTACTGTTAATCTTCAATGGCTGGCTAGCACTGCGTTACAATTACGTGTTATGTGGTCTTGCTTGCGATGGGACGACATGGCGGCGAAACCAGCGACTGCCGATGGAAAACATCAATTAACAACAGACACAGAAATTGTATCCCTTGAGTTGTTGAAACATAGACACATTGGACAATTTTCGGAAAGAACTCAATATCTTCGTCGACGCGTTGTTATACCACTCGAATTACCCAAGACTGTGCGTGAAGTAACCTCTATTCGTAGTGGTCTCCGAAAGAGAAAACGAGCTGAATCTCCTCAAAATACAGAGCCACAGGTAAATAACGTTCGTGACTATGCACATTTTAATAATTGGTGAAAATAACTGTAAAAGTTAACCTCCATGCAATGAGAAAGTTGAGAATAAAAAAAAGAAATGTTTTTTTAGTATAACATATACCTATCTTTTTGAATATGTCAAAACTATTTTTAACCATAACTTGAAAATGTAAAGAAACCATAATGTGTTACTCTAATCCCCTTTTACCCATCTTAAGGCGATGCCAGGAAATGACCTTATTCAATTGTAATTATTATTCTAATTTGAATTTTTCATTTACTTTGTAGGTAATAATGAGAATACAGGGACTATTCAATACTATTTTTCTTAATATGTGTATGTACAGGTGTCAGAAGAATGGGTGGATGAAGATAAGTTAGAATTATGGGAAGTACGTCAATACGGTGAGCGTTCTGAACGGGTAACACCAGTTACACGTACTTCGACAGGGAAATTGCCGCAACGTAACATTGCTCCGACGCCGCCCAATGCAGATCTTAAAGATAAAATGGAGCAACAGTTGCGTGAACAGAGAGCTGCTCATCAACAAAAAAGAGCGCTTGAAATGTCTCAAGGTAGCGTTTTTATTATATTTTTTGTTGATTTATGCAATTATGTGCTTTAGCTTGATCATAATTTAACCTGTTTAATTTTTATTCTTAGATAAAAACAAGGCTAATTCAACTTCTGGAAAGAGCACTTTGACATCATTATTATCAACGAATGCTTCAACGCCCACTGGTCAGAAAACCATAATAGGAACAAGGAGGATAATAATGACGAAGGGTGCTGATGGATCAACAAGAGTAATCAGCCAACCTGTGTCAAAAACGGTTACATCGGGCGATTCAGCTTTAAAGTCTGCACCTCAGAAAGACAGTCCCCAAAAAGTACAAATAATTCGTGCGCCCGACGGTAAGATCACCGTCAGAGGGCTACTGGCCGGGCAGCAACTTATACAGATGCCAGATGGAAAGTTGCATATCGTTATGGCGGGCCAACAGGGTGTTTCTGGCCAACTCGTAGCAGCATCGGCCGCCAAGACCGCGAACAGTACGGACGCACCTGCGACCGAAAACAATGAGAAGGTCGCTATTCCATCCAAGACCACCGGGGAGGAAAGCAAGTCTTCGCCGACAACGCGGGTCATAGCGCAACCGGCGCAACAGGCTACAGCAACAGCGAATAGACAGGTGGTCGTGCAGCCCGCTCAGCAGGTGGTGGTCCAGCCGGGCCAGCAGCTGGTCCCCCACCAGGTAGTGGTGCAAGCGGGCGCGAGGCCTACGCTGCAGCCGCGCGTGCAGGGCCTTCAAACTATGCTCGTGCAAGGCCAGGTGCTGCAACGGCCCGCGACGCCCGTGCGCGCCGTCGCTCCGCGTCCGCCAACGCCAAGAGTTCGCACCACCACCACTCAGCAGATCGTCGTCAACAATCCGGTGTTGGTGCAGCAGCTTGCCGCCGGCAAGATCCAGCTGGCGACCGTCAACGGGCAGCAAGTGCTCATCCGGCCGACTGGAAACAACCAAGCTCAAATTGTGGCCCACATCGGGCAGAGTCCTACGCCGGCGGCGAGTGGTAGCGTTCCGCGCGGCACCACGCCGGCGTTAGCGCCCGCGCCGCAGCCCGCTTCACCGACGCCGCTTACCGAAGACCAAATCATGGAAAAGCGCTTGCTCGCCGGCCAGCCTCCCGGCACCGTCATTAAGACTGTCACGGCCCAGGTAATAATTGTTTTTTTATTCTATTTCTTTCCTTCTTATGCCTAATTCAACTAAACGTTACTACTGTCGGATGTTTGGAAAATTTATTGAGTATAAAAATTTTGGGTAAATTGTAGGTGATGCAAACGAGCACCGGGCCAAGCATCGTCCTGCAGGGACTGCATGGGTACTCACTGACGCCGCAACAGTTAGCGCTCGTTCAACATCAAGTGAAGCAGCAACTATTAAAGGGTAAGTCGAATATTACTATAAGTTTTAGTCATTTTTGAGGCCAGTGAATACCAATAACTGAAAGTAAAAGGCACTTTATTAAGTAACATTTCTGAAAGCTTCATATTAAATAATTAAAATGGTGTGACGTCTGCAATGTGCCGAAACCAATTTCAGCACAAGAATCGACGGGGAAGCAAGGAATGCTGGGCCCGCGCAAGATGTACCTGGCGGTGCAGCCGTCGCCGAGCGCGCCGCCGCCGCTGGCGCCGGTGGGTCCCGCGCTGCCCGTGCAGGCGCTGCAGTCGCTGCAACCGCTCGCGCTGCCCACTCTGCCCCCGCAACAGGTAATATACTTTTACTAGCTCGTCGCAGCTCCGACGGCGAATGTGAGCTTAAGAATACATCCGAACGAAGTGCGATAAAGTGTATAGTAGTAGTACTCTGTTCTCTAAATCCTCTAATAAAAATGATCCCGATGGAAATGTTACAATTGAATTATCTAGCATTTGTCACACCCTATTAAGTGTAATTCGGTCAAATTAATTTGTAAATAATCTAAAACAAGGCCAAATAACTAAACACTAAATGTGTATTTGGATCATAGTAGGTTATTGTAATTATTATATGAAGATGATGCATGTAAAGACTAGGATATCATTTGGTTGAATCATGCAAAAATACATGCATCAAATCATATTAGACGCAAATACCTTGTAACTTGACTGTGTTTTAATTCATAGATCACAAGTTATTTGTGACGAAGTGTACTAGTGATAGGCATATATTGCTATAAACTTAAACATGTTATGTTGTAAGCATTTATAGTTTGACTTGTATTCCTGTTGCCTGTTATGGGACAAATTATTACCCTTAGAAAAAATGTACATTAGACTGAAATTGAATGTAAAATAAATTGAATATGACTTTTATTAATCATTTGTCCCATAATATTAATTATGTAATGATAAACAACTGTTACATGCACAGATCATAAAAACAATGCTAAGAATGACATGAACATAGCTGATGTTGCCACCGTGGCACAACTTATAAATAAATACAAAGGACTTAACTCATAATAAGTTTATAAAACAGTACTTTCATGAGCCTGTAAATCAAGCGACATTTCCTGGTTTACTGATCACATATTCCTACGATCAGCAACAATGATGACCCAATATGCAGCACAATCAGCTTTAGTTTTTTAGCCATATAATATTAATGAAGATATATTTTGTATTAATTGAACTACCGTGTGTTGGTCAAATACATTCTTGTCTTTATGATCTGTGATTACGAAGAGTGTTCGTAATACTGGTCTTATCAGAAGTGAATTAATCAAATTTAATGCCATACATTTATTAAAAAATCTATACCAACATATATGCAAGCATTGTATATGATTAATAAAAACGGGAATCGATTTTTAACTGTCACTAAAATGACAATGTAAGACTGGATATATTTAAATACTATAATTATTATTCCAATTATAACAACTATGCATATTCTAATATATTACTGCGCCACAATATTGTCAATATTTATACCAAAGATAATTTTGTACATTGTATATACAAGTATCGAATACAAATTATTATTTATATATTATATCAACATATACTGGACGGACAATTATCAAAAAGATGCCTAGTTTATTTAAGTTTATATTATGTATGTGGATTCACCATTCTCTAGCTATAGGTATAC
>DWTU01002287.1:0-11718 GCA_018251515.1 Cecropterus confusis | reverse complement strand
GTGCGTGCCTGGGATTTGAACCTCGGTACCCTCGATTGAGAGGACGAGTTTAAACCATTTGGCTATCGCTGCTCAATTAGTTACTACTGAATAAAATACCTTTTTGGAGTCTCTTAACAACTAAGGGAATTCTAAAGCGCATGCCTTGCTGCTCAAATGCAGATTTGTGAAAAGAGATAGTGACTAAACCGTGTCAGATTTTAAAGATAGTAGAACCTACATAGTTCGTTCGAAGAGGTACCACTGCCACCTATTTCATTCGTGTAGCATTGCGTATCGGTGGTGTAGATGCCGGCTGGCCGCCGGCTATGTTAGTCCTAACTGTCCTGATTGCGTTGCTGTCACGTTTCTGACTAAGAATTCTGGGTTCGATCTCGAGCCAAGACTAAATGATGCATTTAGTTTAAGTGGGTCTGAGTTTTTCTTCAACACCGGGGGCAACCAAATACAGACGATTCAGGGGGCTGTGTGTGTAAATCCGTTGATGGTAATCCCTTCAATATTTTGCTACCCGGCCCCTCTTTCATTGGTCTTTTTTACTATTACATAGAAAAGCATTTTATCAGAACGCATAAAAGTTATATAAATAATATGATCCTGTTTGGCACTTAGCCAAGCTCTGGACATCGATGTGGTGACATGTTTGTTGCCCGGGTTAATGTATCATATTAATCTATACTAATATATAAAAATGAGATGGTGTGTCTGTTTGTTACTCAATCACAAGAACCACTGGTTCGATTTGACAATTTAGCATGGTCAACTTATAAGCTACTTTTGATTTCGATATTTTGCACTATATAAAGATGGCATCTGCTTTTTGTTCCATAGCTAAACACGAGTACTTTACGTAAAATATTTTATACGTCTACATTATTAGTTTGACTGAGAATATCTAAAAGTTTAGTAAACTTCTACAGCAGACTGGAACCAGTCGACATGTGGATGCTTAAGTATAATTACGTAATCAGATACCAGCCGTTTTAATTGGACATTCCCCAGTTAGGCATAACGAGAGCCCCATGCCGACTCATTTTCATTTTAGGCGACCTCGGATTCTCGGTAGTAGCAACGCAACTGTGATTCACTTCATAAAGAGCCCTTGTTCTATATGGGTCGATGGGCGGCAGTGACCATTTACCATCAGGAGGACTGTACGCTCGTGAGCCTTTTTTTATATAGGTTGGAAGTAGCAAACGAGCGTGCAGCCCACCTGATGATAAGTGGCTACTGCCGCCCGTGGACATCTGTAATCAACCCTAGGTAAGGTCAAAGTCTCACCTAAAGTTAGCCACAGATGCGTTGCTACCCCTGAGGACTATGATGGAATGCCTCGAAAAAGTATGTCTCCCTTACCATACCCTTCAGACCAGAATACAACAGCGCATGACACTGCTGTTATGAAGCAGAAATAGGTGTGGTAAGAAGTGTGAGGTAAGGAGTAAGAAAGAACATAAACTGAGAAGATCTGTCAAGAAACTGAGCGGGTTTGTCTCTTTTATTTTTATTTTTTATAACCATCCCATTTATTACATGTCAATGTTTCTTGACAACAAAATAACATTCATATTTCGTCGATGTTGGCTTAATAATGTATCAACGAGGCGATACTCTAAGACTCGTCAAGTATTATATGCGTGTTTTTAGTATACGGAATGGATTTCTCAAGTTCAAAATTCTGGATATACCTAGGAGGATAATTGTCCTCGTCTCGGGAATTCCCAAGCAGAAACCTTAGACACCATGGTACATTTCAAAGGCTGACAATTCTGACATTTTCATTGACTTCATGCATCTTATTAATTTCCACAACTGACCTCCTAACCTTCTGTTCTATCATTCAGACGTGAAATCAAAAAATGATTCAATCAAGCAGCAGTGACAACTTAATATTAAGTGGACTAAATATTTACTTGCTACTTCCAACGTTTTACGTTGTCATTGTAAAATTGTCATTTAAAGGTTCCGTACTCAATGGTGCTAACTTGATACTACTAACGTAACTAAACGTTGGGTATCTGCTTGACTGTCACAGAGAGCTCTTCTTGCAAACAACAATTAAATAGTTATATTCTTACACTGTGTATTATTAATATTATTATGGCCACTATAAGAACAAACACTAAACGATTATTACCAAATTATCGAAACATTAATATCAAATCGTTTGCGTGTTGTACATAGAATTTAAGGTTATTCGAAAAATTAAGGTATGTATATTTAAAAATAAGCAAAAAATTACATGCGCAACCTTGTGTCAACGGAATTGATGAAAAAGTTACCCTATCGTACCTATCGGTAAATATTGGCGATCTTGTCTAACCATTGTAAAGTCACTTGTGAACATAATTAATATCAAATAGTAGGTTACCTCTCTTCTGAATGAGTTATGTTAGTAATAAAGCGTATGGTGTTTTTGAGATATTTTATAATGACTTTTATTTTACCGATATATTCCAATAAATTACAATAATCAAAAAGAATATTTAATCGCTCTTTTTCTTTTTAATTATAGAAAATTATTCATATTTATAAACTGATTAAAAAATTTGTAAAATGACTTTGCACTTGGAAAGAGTCGTTTAATGAAGTACCACTCCATTCGATTCACATATTCAATTCATTGTAATGTAACAGAATTTATATACTTTCATTGTGGTATAGCTAATTTTTTTGTACGTAACTTAAACTTAAATGACAAATACATGTTTAACGTCAAGGTCAAGGTTATAAAAATATATTTGCGTAAATTCCTTAATATTTTGAAGAAATTAATAATGATAAAAATATTTTAAATATAATTATCTTAAATATCTGACAATTATCAACATCTTCATTATTATAATCAGATTATTATAGCAACAGATATATCTGAATGATAATATTCAGATGTATGTTAAATAATAATTATGAATGATTATTTTAACATCATGATTATTAGACCCTCGTGTCAACATAAACATAAACGCTTTTTACGCTCTGCCCCACAGAAATCTAAACTCATCATTCAGATGTCTGTCTGGCCGGGGATTGAACCCGGGATTCACTGCGTGTCAGACCAGTATGGTGACCGCTCCGCCACGTGGGGCGTCAACGCATCATTTATTGACTTCAGGTAGAACAGCTATTACAGATGACCGGCAGTGACAATTTACCATCAGATGGACGTCGTGCTTGTTTGTATTACTCCTTGATCTTATCGTTTCTTATAAAATGAAACTTGCAGGGTGACTCTTGCACTAGATTATCTAATAAAAATTCAGTTTCTCTTATTTATCGTAGCAATGCGGTTCATATTCACCTGCCAGTTGTTGATATTAACAGTGCAGCCAGTTAACGGTTGTTCACCTGAAACGAAATAACGAGTAACAAATTTAAATACAATACAAAATCGAGTAGAACTGTTAGCAGAATAGTACTATTCATTCTGTGGTGGTGCGAATTTGTTTCACTATTCTATTGTTAGTATACAGCTAAGAGCACATTCCCTGTTAGCTTGTTACCCCCGGACTACGGTTTGCCACGCCAGTTAAAAAAAAACCGGCCAAGTGCGAGTCAGACTCGTGCATGAAGGGTTCCGTATTTTTTTGAATTATTTTTTTTTTAAAGTGAATATATAACAAAATTTTCTGTGAATGTTTCAAGCGTCTACTTGTTGCCGTTATTCATATCGACCAAAAAAGTCATGTTTGTTATATGGGGGCCACCCTTAAAAGTTTTTTATTTACTTTTTAGTAGTTATTTGCCGCTATACGGCAACAAAAATATATAATCTGTGAAAAATTTAACTTTCTAGCTAACACGGTTCAAGAGATACAATCTGGAGGCTGACGGACGAACAGCGGAGTCTCATTAACAGGGACCTGTTTTTACCCTTAGTATACGGAACCCTAAAAATGTTTATAAACGTATGAACCACGAGGCCGTAACAATAAATTTCCCAGAGCAATGCAAGAAGCCTAAGGACGTTCAACTTTGTCGCCGTCCCTTATTTCCGTGGCATTTTAAAGATGCCGCTCAAAAAAATCGCGCCGCTTTCCGCATGGCTTGTCGCTTACACCGATGCCGTGACCGAGTGGTTGAGGTAACCGTAGGTACTTTAATACAGCTCCTTGTTATTTGTTTGTTGTGAAAAAATAAATGGCCCACGACAATACAAGATGAAACAGGAATACAATTAGGCTATTTCGTATAATTTCTTTCTTCTTCTTCTTATTTTTTCTTCTATAGAAAGCCTTAAAAAGCCTTATTTAAAGGCTTATTTACGTTGTTTGAAGAAAGTTTTGGCAAGAAAACATTTCACTAATATAGCAGTAAATTTACTTACTTAGTAGTAGGTATTAGATTTCAATAACAAGATTTTTTTTTTATTTATTTATTTTATTAATCCTTAATAAATTCGTTTTTGGCGATTCAGGTATTTAAAACTCATTGCCTTTTTTACGGTGTGGCATCAGAATTCTTACTTCTATTTATTTTACTATGTAATGTAAATATATTTCGATCAACTTTTATAAAGAATAACCTTTCAAATGGTGTCCAAAAATTGCTCTCCTTCAAGCCGGCGATATATTTGCGAGTTATTTGGTGATGAAAATGTCCAATTGGAATTGGAAAGGCGATGATGGCATCTTTCTATTACAGCTTATAGTATTTACAGGATTTGGAACTGCACACACCATGTTATTAAACACATGATGTTTGCAGCTCTAAATTGAAGAACATTCACTAGAAATATATTCACTAGAAAGAGTATTCCCTATATTTCTTCTATTATTACATAGTATTTATTTATTTATTTACACATCAATATTTGACATAGTTTTTATCATGTTTTGTAGTCAGCATTTACAAACTTTACATGGTTATTGCGTTTTTTGTTTTATTACAGAAATAACAAACAGTTCACGTGAAGTTTAGTGGTCATTACAACGCATGACCTTTTGTAATCAATTCTAGATAAAACCAGAGGCTTACTTACCATTCTGGCTCATCGTAATACACCATAAACCAAACCTAACAAGAATCTAATGAAATCTGTTATTAAGAAGAAATCAAATTGGCGGTCGTACCGCCGGAGTAGTACCACAAATAGTGGTACCATTCAAAATGTTGTATGAAAATTGATGTTTATTATCAAGAACTTTGTTTCAGATCTATAAAATTGTAAAACGTACCCACTTTACAACTATGTCATGACTATTCAGTAAATGGGTAAGAAACAGCTCGTTAATTTACTTTTAATCTATGAACAAATTACAAGGGAGTTGAGAACGAACCCGCTTGCAAATTGTATGCAAATTAATTCGTCCCTAACTTTGACTTGAAGCCAAAAGTTATTGTCATTTTATGACGTTTTTTTAAGTTTCGGTGGTTGCTTCTACTTTATTAACACGACTGCTTCAGAAGAAGAGGTATATTTTTGTAGCATATATAAATATATATATCTCTATGGCACACTCTGCAGCACAAACGGATCAACGCATCTAAACATAATGCTGCTGTCGATTCGTATCAATTATATATATAACATTTTATATAACACATTATAGACATATAATTTTCCGATTGGAGAAAAAAGGGTGAGAAATGTCAATTATTTTATATATAATATATATGAACCCCTATTCCTTGTACAGTAAAAGTGAGATACACTTATTATTATATCTGTGTCATAACCGGATGTGAGACAACAACGCCCCATTATTTTGTATTAAGAGCGCTTTTTAGAATAATAATGCTTTTAAGGAAATTCTCGAAAACAACACGGGACACTTATTTGAAATTATGCGTAGGCGTAGTAGGCGTTTGGGGGTAAGAAATAAGATTTAACTCGATATATTGTATACTAGCAGTACCCGCGACTTCGTTCGCGCGACGTATAATATAATCTATCTCTTCATTAGACTTTTAAGATCCGCTGCCTGACATGAACCTCTCCTAATGTAGGTTTTGTCAATAGTCACCGGCTCTTGGCATGAGTTTTCGCAACAACAATGGGTGTGATGCTATTTTATATTCAAGAAAACGAAATTTCAAAATACAAATATACAATTTTTATCACTAAAAGCCTACATCTAAAATTTTGCGCTCCTAACTTTTAAAACTGTGGAATTCTATACAGAATTTTAACATCCTTATTTAGATACCCTTTTGGGTATATCCCGGGGCGGAAGGATATCCCTGTGTCACCCCCGTGACACTACTCCTGTCTTTCTCTGTATGCTAAGTGACAAGGCCACAGAAATGTTTTTGCATTACAAAGTGGGATCTCTTATGAGACCTCCTCCTCTGACCTGTAAGTGGAGTTCTTGTATCAGTTGTTTTTGATGAGGGAGATTAGTTGTTATCTCTTTTTCCTGCTCCTTGGACTTATACCATTAAAACCCCGCTGGAAGGTGAAGTTTCCAGAAAATTATTTTAAGACCTTGCCTCACCTATTACATCACTTCTACCATTAGAGCCTAATACTAATTAGATTAGAGGGTAAAAGTTTTTTTATAAACCAGTGGATTTCCAAACAATCTTTCAACTCTTACCTTTTTCTCACCTCAGGGTAAGATTTTCTAAAAACGTTGAAATATGTTTTCCGTTATTTATAATTGATGGGCTTTCTTTAAAATAAGAACAAACTAACTTTGAATCCCCAATTTAACCACGTAGGGGTTATTTTTCCAAAAATGTTGTTCCATTACACCAATCTAGCAAGTCAAATACTGTTTGTATCAAAATTGACTTCCAAACAAACTTGCAATCCCCATTACACCCTATTTGTAATTGATTTTCCCAAAAACGTTGAAATGGATGTTCCATTCTATCAAACTACAAAGTTTCTAGAAGAACTACAAATTTCATTGACCTTGTATTTATATTGGCGGACTTTCATGACAACTGTCATCCCCTATTTAACCAAGATGGTTAAACAGGGGGTTAATATTCGAAAAACAGTGAAATTGGTGTCTCATTCTATCGAACCACAAAGCAAAATAGTAAGTTTTAATGAACTTTTATCAGAATTAGTAACTCTCAAATATACTTGAAATCCTCACTTCACCACCTTAGGGGTTGATTATTCAAAGCGGCGAAATAAATATTTCATTTTATAAAACTACAAAAGCAAATACCAAGTTTCATTGAGGTTGCATCAACAACGTCAACCCTTATTTAACCCTCTAAGGGATTGATTTTCAAAAATAGTAAAATAGATGTTTCATTATATGAAATCAAAAAGCTAAATACTAAGTTTCATTGAGCTTGCGTCAAAATTGATGGACTTTCATGAAAACTGTCATCCCCTATTTAACCCCTTTAGGGGTGGAATATTAGAAAATGCGTGCTTAGCTAACGTCTACGTCATAAACGGAACCTCTTGTCAAATTTTCATGATTCTACCTTCAGTACTTTAAAGTCTTAAAGCATCCTATCGCTTTTATATAGATTCCTTTTTCTTCTTTTTTATATATTAAATTTATTATTTAACACCTCTGATAATAACTTTTCATCTTCATTCACATTTCTTCAATTAAAAGTATTTTTTTTATTTATAATAGATTTTTACAGTATTTTCTTAAGTCTTTTTCTTAGGGCGTTTTATGTAAATATGTGTTTGTGTAATTTGGTGTTTCTTCTTTTTTATTTCAATACATTTATTTTAATATATCAACCTTCGCGAACTAGAATAACTGTACTGTACTGTATCAGAATAACTGTACTGAATTGCTCTGAAAGTTTCAAATGTTGTATTCAGCGGATCCGAGACATGTAGTGAATCCCGACGAATCAAAAAGCGCTCGCGAACATCGCGAGGATCGATTCAAAGGAAAATTGAATTCATCTTTGGCTGCCAGCAATAACAGAGTTTTATTGTCAAGTCATTCGCTACGCTACGAAATAATGATCGAAATCAATTATATATTTTCGTATGAAATTAAATTTCTGTACAGGTTACGATTTAACCATCAGTAGGTGTAACACGTTAACGACTGCCTTAACTTTTTTGTGAAATTGGCACAGTGAGGGTTATGCATCAAGTGCTTTCCGAAATTCGCAGATATCAATAATATGCAATAGCATTGAAACCATAACTAACTACTAATTACTTGAAGTCGGTCACAGATGTGTCGCTATCACCGAGTAATGCCTTTTGAAAGTGTCTACAACATTCAAAGCCGTTTTATTCTGCTCTTGATTCTGTCGTAATCACGTAGAAAAAAATACAAAGAACCATAAAAGTTCCTGTTGTATATAAGCTGGAAGGTGATAGAACCCTCTATGGTTCGACTTCGGAGGCATCACCGCCACACCTACAACTGCCTTATAACAGGAGTGTTAATCGCTGTGACGATCTGGTCTGAAGGGTTTGATAAGTGAGACATACTGCGCCTGGGGGTTTCGACATAGTACTCAGGGGTAGCAACGCAGCTGTGGTCAACCTTATATAGAAGTCGGATTATCTGTATTTATCCCGGATCCATGAGACGTATGATCACTTTCAATCAGGTGGACTGCATACTTCCATGTTATAAAAAACCTTTATGGTACGTGTCCATGAAATAATTTCTGTAACAAAGCGTATATTTCGACATTGATGTCACATCACCTTACATAACGAACGTACTCCTACATAACGAAAAAACAAGGTCAGGGTTATACGAAACCTTCTCAGCGATCCGACAACTGGCCTTCATTGACCCGTATCATCACGCAGTTCGGGCTAATGGTGTGTACTGTCGTAAATTGGATATAAATTGTATGGGTTTAGAAAAGTAATTGGAACTGACGAATTCTTGGGAAAATTTTGATATCCATTGGTGGTAATGCGACAGTTGTGTTCTGATTTGAAGGTTGTGACATGGAATACCAAGAGACTTTGTAACTTCAACCTGTATCTGTATACATATTTTACTAGATACCACAAATAAATATACAAATTACAAGAAAATGGAAAAATGGAATGATATATTTTATTGCATATATAGTGGATTTACCGGATATCAGGTATACGGCTCAGTTGTTTCGTAACCCGGAACACGGTAAATCATAAAAATCATCAATCGTGCACGTGCCATGCGTGTTGACATCTTTTTGAGAATAAGAAATAATTTCCGTACTACATAGTTCCAATTAAATATACTTTCCTTTCTAACCAAATTGCTTAATGCTATCTAGTGGTAAGGTGGTATTTATTAAATTCAAAAATCAAACAAGCATAAACTATTTCAGGGTAGGTGGCCAATGTCAGTTATAGTTCTTTGTAATAGACCCAGACAGGACTACGTACCTGAGATCTAATTTGCGATGGATTTTCTCATTTAACTGTATTTTATTTACCGCACTCTTCAAGACATAACACACCGGTCGTAACATTACTAGTAGAGATAAAAATAAGTATAAAATAACTTAACGACAAGTTTTCTACTATTTTTTAAGAAAACTACAGATTGCTTTGAATCCAGACTGTCGTCATTCCATTGTGTCATCGATTTTATTATATATAGCAATAATGAATTATGATCCAACAAAAATGGATTAAAATATTAATCTCTGTTAGAAATGAGCTTAACTTAACGCTTAATGGCTTTTAATTGCTAACTGGTGAACTACTCGGTCTTATTAGAGTCGTGTCTTATCCGTAAATTATTATGGTCAATATGCGAGGCGATACAATTCGAGCAGATGTTTCACATTTAATAGGCTAGGTTTTGTATTTGCGTTGTAGTGAATGGTTATGCTGAAATAGTTCGTGATTTTTAGAATTCGTGAGTTTTAGTGATTCAATATACCTATAAAGTAAAAGTATATTTGGATAGATTTCTATATATTTTATTATTCTAGACAAGTCACATAAATGGTATCTACAATTTCATATAACCAAAGATTTTGTAAATTAATTGTTTTTGATCAAAAATCTACATCATACGTTATGGATAAAGGCGCAAAAAGAAATTATGTGGGTTGCTTTGATTACTAGACATTCGCTTGCAAATATTTGTCATCTGTTAAGGTTAGGGTTAAGCAGGGTTTCCAGTTTAATTATTTATTGCGATAACTTACATGATGGGATCTTACATAAATAAAAACTTGCGGTAAATAAGCTATTGGAGGATTGGAGACATTTTTATTTTCATAATCCAACCTTTATTTACGCATTCGTAATACGTAATAAGACAGATAGAGATAAGTAAACGCTAAATAAGTAAAGAAACGACTTCCATGCCACAAAAAAGTAAAAAAAAAAATATTTTTTTAGTGATTTACTTACATTTGTATTATTATTATAATATCAATAATATTGGATTGTAAATATAAATGTACACGGAATCATTTATTCATTCATTTAATTTAACCTAAACCTAAAGCATAACTTACAACACTTTAATAAATTGTATTAAGTTGAATAAAGGTTAGGTCTGAACTTATATAAACTAGACGTACCCACTCGCAGGGTGCTGCCGCGCCCTGCTCGCTTAGTTTTATGTTTTCTATTATGTTCCAACCTAACCAAATCCATCCTATATAAAACACTACAACTCAACCTAATCCTTAACCATACGCCTAAGCGGTAAGCATCAAATGCCTAACACTCACGGTTAAGGTACATTGGGTATCAATACATCATGAGGGTTGAAGAGTTGAAGGTCAAATATTTCTGTTTAATGTTCCTGCTTCGTAACCTTATTACATATCCGTAAGCACCAAATGGCCAACTCTTATTACTTAAGCTTATAGACAGTTTGTTTGAGGAGTTGAAGGTTAAAATTTTCGTTTTATATATGTGCTTAGTAAGCTTATTACAAATCCATAAGCAGCAATTGTTAAATTCTTATAACTTAAGCTTACAGCATCCTACATCATCAGGTTTGAGGAATTGAAGGTCAAAATTTTCATCTTATGAGTTACATATTCGTAAGCACCAAATGGCCAGCTCCTTTGGTTTAGGATTGAAGTACCCTTGCATCATCAGAGTTAAGGAGTTGAATGTGAAAAGTTTCATGTTATATTTTTGCCTAGTAATTTTAGTTATATAGTTTAGTTGGTAGTAACACCAAATGGCTATCTAATATGGTTTAGGCATTTTGGTATCCCTGCAGCTATCAGATTTGAAGAGTCGAAGGTATAAAAAATATTTTTATTTTCAATTATTTTCAATCTTATTAAACATACATAAGCTCCAAATGGCCTATTCTTACGGTTTAAGCATTTAATGCCTCTGCATCATCAGGTTTCAAGGGCTGAAGAACAATTTTAGGTCTTATGTCTCTATGTCTAGGTCTATGTCTTATGCTATATCCAAAAGCACTAAATGGCTAACACTTATATATTGGGCCTGCAGTGCTCTTGCATCATTAGAATTGAAGAGTTAAAGGTCAAATTTTTCAGCGTTTGTCTCTGCTTAAAATCTTATTACATATCTGTGAGCAGCAAATGGCTAACTCCTATGGCTTAGGCTTGCAGTAGCCTGCATCATCAGGGTTGAGGAGTTAAGGGCAAAACTTTCATCTCATATCTTTGCTTGGTAATTTTATTACATATCCTTAATCACCGAATAACCTTCTATGATTTAGGTTTTAAGTATCCCTGGATCAGCAATGTCAAAGGTCAAATTTTCATGGTATATCTCTGCTCACTAATCTTATTATAAATCCGTAAGCACAAAATGGCTAGCTTCTATGGTTTAGGCTAGCAGTACATCTGCATCATCAAGATCGAGATAGAGGG
>DWTU01002286.1:0-11718 GCA_018251515.1 Cecropterus confusis | reverse complement strand
AGAGAGAGCATACTCCATAGTTCCGTCTGGCACACTGAACGCCGCGTTCCAAATGTAAATTTAAAATAGAATAAAATAAACGATTATATTTAAAATATGAATTGGTTAGGTTAATGTTACTGGTTACTAGGTTTAATTTGACTGGTTGAATGTTTTGAGATTTTGTATAAATAGGAGCACTTTCTGCGAAATAAATGACCAACGTATATGATCTGAAACCTCGCCTTGTAAATAGTAACCCCTCTATAATATATTTGTGCGTTTCATTTGTAAATTGTAATTCCCATGAAAATATGGCATGACAGCTTTGGAGGGCTCATTAAGCTGTCAATGCATGTTGTGATCATTGAACAGGGATTTTAAAACATTAACGGAGACTATAAAACACAGATACTATCATGAGGTACCGTTTGGCTATTAACTCGAATCCATTCCACCAAGCTTTATTAGAGTAGCGGAAAGTATGCACCCTTCAGACTTTACCCAGCGATATAGCAAGAATTCCAAAAGAGGGACATTAAAAGAATGACAGCCCATATGCAATGTAGAAAATGAAGACTTGTAAGGAATTTAATCATGCGTTATTTTATGGATAGCCTAATCTTCTTACTTTTGTCATTATTTCGTTTTATGTAATTAGACGTGTTATAGATAACAGCTTTAGTTAATTTGTTGTTTTCAGAGGGTGTAAATAAAAATACAAATGTATTATTTTATTTTCTGTTTATTACAAGTCGTATAGCAGACATTTATTTTGCCTTAAATGAAGATAATTTATTAAAATTATATATTCAGACTTTGGGTGGGGTGAATATTGTTATTTGCATAGATTTATTGACAGTAAGATATTTATTATTCATTTACTGGTTTATTCATGATTTAAAACAAAATATGTCATATAATTGGAATCAAATAATATTTTCAGTCGAAATTATATTTTACAAAAGTAAAAACCTTAATTTACACAATACCTATAATAATTAGCCATAACAATATTCGTGAAAATAGTTAGGTGTTACAATTAATGTTATATATTACACGGTGATTTCTAATTAAACGACCACTAACCTTAAACATATCCTTAAATTCTATTAATAGGCACGAGGTGAAATCAAGTAAAGAGGTTATTACAATTTACAAGATTTCATCATCATTCATTGGTACCTATGCTAACTAATAAATACAGAGGTTACATTCTTATTTGCTTCAAGAAACTGGCACATTTTTGAAGCTCTATATTACAAGTAAATCATTGTCCCTCACACAATCATTTCTACGAATCTATGAACACAAGTCTTTAGCACCACACGTTATTACTTCATCACTTTATGACAAATCTTTGTTTGTTTTAATGCATTTGCCTCTGAAACAGATTTCTGTTTCATGAGACACTTCTGTAGACATTGACGTACTTACAACATTAGTTGGGTCCATAAACGATGATACTGAAGAAGATTCTACTTTTACGATAGGATTTTCTGTACTTTCATCTTTTTTTACATTTTCTGTTGATGATTTCTTTATTTCTGTATTTTCAGTTGTCTCGTACTCAACTGCCGTTAATTCAGCTGTTATTTCATCTGGTATATAAGTACTTTCAGTTGTGACTATTTTAGGTTTGTGTTCTGTCGTAGTCTCTATTTCGATGCTTTTGGTTGTGATCTCTGACTCCCTTTTATATATTGCTTCAGTTTTATTACTGCTTTCCAAATCTACGTCATCACCTGATGTTACTCCGAATAAGTAATCCATTAGGCTAAATCCATCCGATCGGTCAACTGAGACACTCGATTCGTTAATCGTTGCTTCGGTTGGTTCGCTGTAATACATTTCGTCTTCTAAAGTTGGATCTGGTGACCCCGTTCCCAAATCCATGTCTCCAGGATTTACATCAAGTATAGTTGTCATTTTTTCAAAAGTTCTTTTTGTTGTTACTTCGTCAGTCTTTTTCGGACTTTCTGATTTACTGCCATAATCTGGACTATTTATTTTTGGTATATCCATATGGCTGACTAATATATCCTGAGAAGAGTTTTCGTCGTCGAATAAGTTTTTCATGAATTGATGGCTTGGTTTGTACGTAGTGACCCGAGGTTTATCATTTTTTTCTGATTTAGCATAAGAATCTTTAGATCCTACGTTTTGTCCAAGTCGATTCACAGTGTTAGTGTAGTACTGTGATTCTGCCACCTCGATGGATTCTGTTACAGGGCGAACTTTGACTTTTTTCCAGAACCCACGGCGCCGGCTTTTGCGGGTTGCGTCTTCCTGTAAATATAAAGTAAATCATGATTATTTTAAAATAAATGGTAATTAACATTACCATTTTCAGATTGTTCCGAGAACTATTTTCAAAATATTTTCAGAATTGTTCCGAGAGCAGCTTGCTACAAAGCAGTACGCATCTATGCTTAACAATATTTTATAAGCATAAATAAATGTGACGCTGGTGTGTCCGAGGTGGAACGACAAACGGTACTACCATGTTTTTTTTACGTTACGTTAGTAGTTATTAATATTTTAATGAACTTATTATGTGTTCCTTACCTCACTGACGCCTTGCGAAGATTCATTGCCGTTGGGTTGATTTGTTGTCGCTTCTTCATGTAAAGGTGTTGTAGATTTAAAAGAGTACGTTTCGCCTGAAGAAATAATCTTTTCCGGTGGTATTTCTCCAATTTCACCTCCTTTATGCTTCATAACATTCTTAGTGTATTCATCTTGATCTTGTTCTTCTAAACTTTTCATGACCTCTTCTAACATACTTTCAAAAGTAGACATAGAGTCACCGGATTCACTTTTTGTTACTTTACTTTGTTCTACTAAAGCTTCGAGTGTTGGTGGAATATCTGGAATCTTGCTTGCTTTATTGTTAGTTGTAGGTGTCACTGATATTAGTATGTCGTCAAATTCATTCTTTGCTGTTATGATATCCAGTTCATCATTACTATTTTTTTGGTCTGTCGTTGTAGATTTTGAAGTCTCCGATACGTCATTAGGATTGTAAGGTTTAAATGAATCTGAAGAGAATTTGGGAGACCAATTATCCGCATCTGGTACTGCGTACTTGGGTCTGTGTAATGAATAGTTGGACTCTTGATCTGTTTCGTCAGTCGATTCAGTTTTCTTGTGGAACCTTTCTGACAATCTGGGTCTATGGCTATATCTGTTGTATATGTTACTTTTAGTTGTTGATGTAGAGACGTCTGTTTGGACTTCAGGCTTTTCCGTAGGTTTTTCGGTAGTGGGGCGACGTCCTCGGAATCTGTTTTTGACTTCGTATATTTTTTTAGTGCTCGATGCTTCTGTCGTTGTCGTATGAGTATATGTAGGTCGTCTTCTACGGAACTGACCACGTTTAGACGCCGAATCTTGTGTAGCTGGTGGTGCTGATGACTCTGTTGTAGGCTCGGGTTTGTAAACTGGGTGCACATCTTGAGTTTCAGGGTGAGCGAGAACTTGCTTCGTCTTTAAATCGGCCTGTATTTCGTCGATACGCATGGTTGTTCGCCGCCTGTCAAAGGCTGGCCTATATGTAATAGCTTGTGCAGATTTCCGTCTATCATTTTTGATTCTAGTTGACTCTGTAGAAGAACCTTGGTGGTACTGTCTTATGACACCAGGTCTTACTCGTACTCTGTTGTAAGATGGAGTTGTCTGAACGATGTTCTCTTCTGGTTCTTCTTGTTCCTCGTGAATCTCTTGAGTGGGAATTTTTATATCTTGAATTTCGGGAATGGCTGTTTCTTCTTCATGTTTAACTATAGGAGTCTCACCGTTATTTGACGTAACGCTGTGGTCATGTTCTGAGCTGGAATATGTTTGTTTTGTAGGAGAACTATCTTCTAAGCTTTCAGTTTTAGGTAAGGGTGTTGTCTGCTTGGAGTAACTGTCCTGTTCTTCTTTTGTTTCATCATATGAAGAAAACGATTCAACGGGTGCGACACTACTTCTAGAATGATAGTTGTAATCTTCAGAATGTGTTGGATTTATTCTAGGCACATATGTATCTTCTAACTCAGTTTCTGTTTTTGAGTATTCTGGTGTATCTTGCTTATTTTCAGTGTACACTTGTGTATTTTGAGTTATAGATAGTTGATCATTACTGTACGCATTATCTGTATCGTAAGGATTTGTACTTTCTAAGTTGTTGGCCGAGGAAGCTTTTAAAGTCGGTTCCGTAATAGCTTCAATATCGACAGTGCTCATACGTTCCATTAAAGTCACTGGGTAGTTTTGGTGAAGAACGTCTCTTTGATAAGCTAAATCATCCTCTTTGCTATTCTGCTTGTTTCTTTTGTCGTAAGTGTCATCTGCTTCTGTGGGTTTGTATTGCACCCTTCCTCTACTCCTAGTTCTGTATGACCTTGTAGTACTTTCACTAGAGTCGAACGGTTTCCTAGTTGCCTTTTCAGTTGTAATTTTGTTTGGTTCATATTTAGGTCTAGGAGGTAGAGGCCTTCTTTCTCTTAAAGGTCTACGAGTAACTGGGGTTCTTGTACTGTATTCGTCATAATCAGACTTTGTGGTGGAGTATCGTGGTCGTCCTCTACTCCTTATAGGTGTTCTTCGTGTCGTTGTTGATGTAGTAGTACTTGTTGAAGAGGGTTCTTTTTCTTCTGTAAAGATTGTTTCGTACTGATTGTATTCGTATGATTTGGACGTTTGCTCTTCAGGATGTGTTTCAGGTCCGCTAACTGACGGTTCAGTCAAGTTTTCGTATATAGGTGGTCGGTTTTCAGTATTTTCATTGCTTTCTTGAGGCGGTGCCAAGCTGTTCTCTGATTGACCGACGTTATTGGATATAACTGGTGACTCAGGTTGATAATTGTTAATTGGTTGCTCAGGTTGATAATTGTTAATTGGTTGCTCAGGTTGGTAATTATTAACTGGTGGTTCAGGTTGATAATTGTTAACTGGTGGCTCAGGTCGATAATTATTAACTGGTGGTTCAGGTTGATAATTGTTAACCGGTTCAGGTTGATATCTGTTATTTTCATTAGAAATCACAGGATTGCTACGTTCAAATTCCGGAGTCGGTTCGCTCTTAGTGGTATATTCATTTGTATTATACGTGGGGTATCTTGAAGGTTGAATTTCAGATTCGTAATGGATTTCCGGCGTGTAATTTTGAACGGGGGTTACCGAGGGCTGGTTTTGAGTAGATGTTGGTTTTTCGTGGACTTCTTGGTAAGGCTTTTCCGTTGTTTGTTGCGGGGAAGTTGACTGTTGATTGGGAATTTGTGGTCCAGGTTTGGAAGTTGCGTAATTTTCTTTGTATTCATCGAAGAAATTCTGATAGTCTACTGGAGTACTAAAGTGGAATGCTTGGTTAATGGAATATGGATTATGCGTCTCCAATAACTGACTTGCGTAAGTGGAAGGTGGTTTGCTTGTTGTAGAAGGAGTCGTAGTTGTCGTGGTCGTGGTTTCGGACGTTTTGAAGAGATTGTAATCCGGTGTTCTATAGTCACTCTCCTGTGGGAAGTTGACATACTGAGATGTATCATAATGATTACCAACGTTGTTCAAGAAGTACGATCCACCTTTTGGAGGTGACGTATTAAAAGTAGGTTCTGGGTCTTTAATTGGTCTTAAAGTACTTACTGATTGGGGTTCGAATGAATAAAAGTTTGGCTCGTACTTATTTGGAGCGGTCGTTTTCGGGGTAGCAGTACTGTAGTAGCTAAATCTTGGTTTTTGGGTTACGATTTTAGGCTTGTATTGCGGAGGCGCTGTGTACGAATTAGGGATGACGTCAGCATTTGTCGAAGGCAGTATTGAAGGACTAGTTTCCCTTATTTGGGAATTGATGACCACTGATCCGACATGCGGAGACGGGAATGGTATCTTAGCGAATCCTTGTGGTGTATTATAGCTCAAAGGAGCAACGAAGAAAGGTAGTTGGCGTAGTTTTTTGTCGCTGTGTTCAATATTGGACAAATAAGGTAATTCGAATTTGACGTAATTTTCTGGAGGCGTTAAAGAGTTTGGACCAATAAATACTTTAGGAGCATTAATTGGGTTAACGGAATCTAGGACTGCAACTGTGTTGGCGTTCTTCAGCGAGTACAACACGTCTCCAACTTTGATTTGGTCAGTTTTTTTCGCTTCTTGAGTTAAGAATATAGCCAACGGAGGTTGATGTGGTTTCAGTTTCTTTGGTCTCGCAGTCGTCGTAGGAATTGTCACGATTGGTGTAGACAACGGCATGAATTTGGGTGCGTGTTCAAACTCATTCAACTGGGAATTATAGTTCGGAAAATGTTGTTGCTTTGGCTTATAGTTCTCGGGTGGACTTTGGAATTCAGTCG
This sequence comes from Cecropterus confusis, assembly GCA_018251515.1. NCBI lineage: Eukaryota > Metazoa > Arthropoda > Insecta > Lepidoptera > Hesperiidae > Cecropterus > Cecropterus confusis. Next base: position 5,404 of record DWTU01002286.1, on the reverse strand, counting down.
CTAGATTTTGTTTCAGTGGATTAGGTCTAGGATTAGAAAAAAATTCCGTGTTGACCAGCTGTGGGGCATTCACAGGGTTTCTGAAGTTGAACTGACCTCTGTTTAAAGATTCTAGTGGAACGTATAACAGCTGTACCTCTTCTCTTTCGACTTTCGGTTTGCCTTGAGGAATCTGTTCGTGATGCGTCTTGTCATAATTTTCGAATTTAATTTTTGGAATAGATTGCTGTTTTTTTGTGGTGAAGGCGGCGTCTCTGGTGATATTTTCTATGCGATATCCGTCCACAAACTTAGGTAATTCTGTCTTCGTTTTTTGAGCTTGGATGTACGGCTTCGATTGAGTCCCTAAGGGCTGGTTTTGAATTGGAATTGAAGGAATGTTGTCAAATTTAATTTGGGTCGTTGGTATTGGGGTAGGTTTTGATTTAAATAGTGGGACGGAGTCGAAATTGTATTGAGGAGCGACGAAGACATTGTTTATCGGTAAGTTCGGTTGTGCTAAGCCGAATCTGATGCTTTGTCCGAAGCCTTGATCATTGAGGAAGTTTTGAGGGGCAGAAGGGACAGACTGTAGGTACAACTGGCGGTTTGCTGGCGAGTTGATGAACATCCTAGACGGGAAGGTGTCTTGACTGAAGCCGGTAGGTCGTGCGAATCCTGGGAATGGTTCGGAGAGTATCCTCGGTTCGGCTATTTGTCGTTTGATCTGGGTCTGTTCTCGTTGCACTGGGCCCGGCAAGGGCACCCAGTCACTGATATCTGCGGTGTATGAGCTGATCTGGCGGGACCATCTGGACTGATCCTTCTCTGCTGAGAACCCTGCCAGGAGTGTGAGGAAGCAGGCGAGCTGCACGCTGTGCGCCATCTGAAATAGGAAATATATATCATTAATATTACTGAAGTGTCGATTAGTTCAGCTTTTTTATTATTAAAGTTATCTGTAAAAATCGCTTTGTGCTGCCTATCATAGATTCGTACTATTTAAGACAACTGAATTGATTGGCATATCAGATAGATATTTAATATTATTATTATTATTTAGATATTTTAAAGTAAATATCAACGAAGGAATGTATATCTTCTTAGATATACATTGCTTCTCTTCTATATGCTTCAATAATTGCGCAGTTTAAATTTTAATATCGTTTTTGAGATTTTACTACTATAATAAGTAGTATTTGTATATTTATTCTAAATTATATCAAATTAATTTATCTCATAAATTTATCACCTTAAATTGCATATTGGATCATTGCAACCTATATAAAATTGATCTGTTTATATGTATAATTCATGTGCTATGTATACTCTGTGGTCCTAAAAAGTAGATCTGTATTCAGATCCCTATACGGCCGACAATAAAGCAGGTACCGGCCTACAAAACAAAGATCACACACCATTACACAATTGTGTGGGAACTTCCACTCAGACATAACAAGTGACCATAGAAAAATATTTCGTAATTCTAGTAGAGCACGTAACGATTATGGTGCTTATACACCGACGGTGTTGTAAATAGATTTTTTATGAAGTCGAACTAACACACGAATGCAGTCCATCTGGTAGTCCTGTCTACCATGGACATTTGTATAGCAAAGAGGATCGTAGGAAATAATTTGGAATACGACTATTGTATGTTTTAGAAGCGTAAGAGAATGCAGTCCGTCTGCTGGTAAGTGATCATTGCCGCTCATTTATACCTTCCTCCTGCCTAAACAGAACTTAGTTGAAACATCTTATGCGCTTTGCCGCAACCTTAATACAAAGGACTTTAAAAATCGCATAAACAATCAAAGATTTGGATCTGTCAGTAAAAATAATTGACTTATTTTTTAGATTAAATTTCCAAACTGATGATAACTATCGTACATTATAGTGAAACCCGCTGGAAGAAATAAAATGCCCATGGATATACTTGAACACAAGTATTTTCGTGTACACAACGAAGACCTCTAGTAGAATTATTTATCTGTAAAATCTCTTATTGTTGTCATGAGGACAGCCATATCGCGCAGTGGGACTGTAACGGGCTGTCGCGGACGGTAGGAACACACCTTTAGGTTTGCTTATCTGCCGAGAACTGTACCGTCAAATTGCTTATTGTTCCGAGAGCCGGTGTTTGTGACACCTCCACCATATTATTACACACAAGTGGATATACTAGTGGTTTTGTGACACTTTGATTGTCATCTACGACCTTATGAATAAGGTTGTAAAGCTATAATAACAAATGTACAGTGTGAAGACATCAAGTATTATGGCCTCGCTCACGTATACACAAACATTTTCATTATATATTCAATGTACTTGTAAAGTCACATATCGCACGGTGGGATATAATGGGGCATTAAAGAGGCACCTCGAATGGCGATCACATTAAGGCTAGTTACACAGGTCGCCCCCCGACCTGGTGGAGCGATGACCTGATTCCAACGGTTTCCTGCTGTCCAAGGAAATCGTTGTATTCAGAAGGCACAGGACCGGTTGGAGTGGTGTCATAGGATAGGCCTATGTTCAGTAGTGGAGGTCAAAAGGCTGATGGATGGATGAATGAATGGGGCATTTTGTAAAATAACTAAATTGTGTTTACATTTTTTTTTTCAAGTTTCTTAAAGTGCGTGGTTATTAAAGGGACGTGGCATTCATGTTCGTCTTATTCCGGTATGAAACAGTCACTTTATAATGCGTTAGATGATAGGCGACATCGACGACGATTAGAAATAGTATCAAGTATTTAATTCAATTTTCCGAAATTTTGAAATCGGTCCCTTTCGTTCTCACCGTGCGATATGATAAAATAAAATATCTTATTTTGTATAGGCCTACGGAGGCACTTACAAATTGTCAGTTACAATATTTTTCTTACACTATCGGAACACGACTTCAATTGAGGAGATTCGGCAAGAAACTTGCTTATACAAATGAATGAATTGAATTGGATTGAATTGAAAACTCAGTGGCTTTGTCTTTATTGTCGTTTTATTTTTTTTGATTTGACACAATTTGTTTTTTACGTGGTAATAAAAGTTAGATCCAGTATTTTGCCTTCAACCTATCAACACTAGAACATCATGATCTACATATTATGTAAGTACCGATACATAATACGTAAATAAGTGTAACATGGTTAATTTCACTACTTTGAAACTTTCTTAAAGCAATATTGTCAATATTGACACTAGATTTAACGGAAATGAAATATAGGTCGCGTTCCGGTGCTACGCGCGAAGATACACACACATGTGCAAGTTATGAAATAAAAGCAGATACACTTGTTATGAAATAGAGTAGAAAGGGTTGTCATCTCAGAGTAAATTACATTGGTTCTGTACTCACACCATAGTGCTATAGAGGACTGATTGTATTGCGTAAATTTCCAATTAAAATCTGTTTAAACTATTTGAATGCGAACTTGATTAAGTTAGGTTAAGGAGGGGTAAATATATCTGCCCGTTTAGGAGGACACGAAAAAATTCAAGCGTTAAAGGACTTTCTAATGTATTTAGATAGACCGGTGGATACAATTAAATAAACAGGGTAAATAAAAACGTACATAGAAAATGTTAATTAATTAAAATGTTGGTCATTCACGTCTTAATCAAGGTGGGGAACAAAATGCTTCAAAATACTTGCTAACTACTACTCATATCTGACGGCCACGAAACATTCGTTTAAATTTTTATCAGCAAAGCTAATATTTTTAACGAAATTTTGTAGCCTCAAAGAATGGACATACAATTGTTTTCAACGATCAACGCTTGCAGTGCGAAGCAAATTTGCATTAACTTGAGGACCAAGTAACTGGATGTGTCCGACCGCACGAAATCTTAAATATAATAATATCCTATTAATGGTTAATTACAGATATCTATGGGAGGTAGTTATTAGTCACAATCATGCAGACAACATGCTCGTTTACTCATTATAATGTTAAAAAAAACTAGCTTTTTATGCTACTGGCAACCCTAACATCGGTGCAGTACTTTACGCAACAATGGCCCTTATTATCTGATCTGCATAACGATCTGCTGTTCAAATTCCTTGAGCAACTGTTTAGAGACCATTTAGTTACGTGTGAATTGTGTGTTACAGTTTTTTATTGCGAGAACGTTACAAATAACATAATGTATGGTACACGACAACTGCACTGATTATTCAATTATTGTGAGATTTATTTAATTTGCCTTTAGTTCGATCAAATCTTGCAATTTCATTTTAAGTTAACCTCAACCGATTGATCTGAAATTTTGCAAATATGTTTGGATGACAAGGAATGATAAGCTTAGAAACGGTTTTTAAATCTGCCCGTAGTAATTCCAACATTTCTTACTTTTAAATTCAATTGCCATATCACAATCGATGATTTGATAGTTATCAATTATGAAATATGATGTATTGTAATGAAATTTTAAATGTCTAATAAACTACGGTCAGTTATAACGACAGAATCGATACTGTACAACATACTCGACATTGACGTTGGTGAATAGTTAGGAAAGTTTGGCTATGTACAATATGTACATAATAAACGTCTATCGTAAAAACTTGCCTAAATCTAAACGTGGCCGAGTGGTTATCATACCTGTCCGACACGCAATGGGTTACGGGTTCGGTCCCAGGTCAGACAGACATCAGAATGATAAATTTGGATTTCCGATCTGGGTCTGGTTGTTTGTCTATGTGTATCTCCATGGCACCCACCACATATAAGCATTATAATCTTAAAACAACTGCGGTGAGTTTTATCTTTATGATAAATCCATGTCGAAGTTATAAGCTATATTTAAACTACAAAATTTGCATGCCAGAAAATATTCACTCTTACCATTTCCTCGTCTATATCTGGCTGTAATTGAGCAATAACTGTACTTAACTATAGTTAACTAACTATAGTTAAACAGGCCACGCACGATTTTCCTCTCGGAGAAACTGTGGCTAACCACTTGCTTTCACTGTCGGCGGATAGATCGATATGGGGAAAAATAACTACCATTAGTCTGTCTCCATTTTGTGCTGATTATTGTGATTGTTTCTTTACCTGCGGTTTTGTGAATTGTTGACAACTAGCTGAAGTACCCTTTTTTTCTGACGGGGGGGGGGGGACCTACTAAAAGTACACCGAGGCCTTGGGAGAGATTCCGAGTCACGTGGGATTTTTACCCACTAAAACCCCCTCGGTGGCAGGGGCTCCGAGATCTCCAATGGAACGCACCGGTGCCCCCTAGCGCGGCGCCCCTCTTGGGCTTATCTTTTGGGAGACATGTAACTGTCCCCTGCACCTTCCGTTGTCTGTGAAAACATGCAGTCCTTCTCAGGGTTCTTGGCTGGGCGGTTCCCACTCTAGTCGCCCGCATCCCCAGAAGCCCCCTTCTAGTCGCCTCTTACGACATGCAGGGGATACCGT
>DWTU01002285.1:0-11722 GCA_018251515.1 Cecropterus confusis | reverse complement strand
TCAGTGGTGCGTGCCTGGGATTTGAACGTCGGTGCCCTCGATTGAGAGGACGAGTTTCAACCATTCGGCTATCACTGGGGGGCCATGCATCGCCGTCTTACCTTTTTTTAAGTTTAGAAGTAGCAAACGAGCATGCAGTCTACCTGATAGTAGGAGGTCTATGATCATCTATAATCAACCCAAGATATGATTAATCTTACAAGAGATTGGCCACAGATACGTAGCTACCTCCGTGGACTAAGTTGGGACGCCTCGAATAAATATATCTGTCTGAGCATACCTTTTAAAGTAGAATACTACTGGCTTAACACTGCTGTTATAAGGCAAAAATAAGTGGCGGTGGCGCCGCCGAGTCAGGACAAAAAGAGCTCTACCATCCTAAAAAGTACATTAAAAGCAGTTTCAAATAATACGATCCATTATAAATCTACAAGCAAAATGCTAGTAACAGGCAATACACCTTTCGATAAATAAAATTAGAGGTAGAGTTAGACATTTTGGTTATAGGATTAATGATTATAGACCATTCTTGATGATTTTCAGTTGTTATGCATTATCAATGTTTCAAGTCACAACAGGTATATGTAATCACCCTAACCTAGAAAGACAAACAGTGCCCAGCCCTGCCACCTAACGAGGTGTCTCCAATTACAGGCGCCATTGGATTGCTTCGCCTTTTCGGTGCATGTCGTCATCGAGTCGTTTGCGTAAGTACACAATGGTTCCATTAATAGGAACTTCAATGGCACGACTTAGTGCCCGTAATTGTATTAATTTTCTCAACTAGCCCTCTTCCGCGGCGTCGTCTTCGTGAATTTAACGAGTTACTCAATGCCAGTTGTCGGACGGCACGAGGTTCGTGCGTTTCATAATCTTAGGACTGTCGGTAAAAGTTTGTTGGAGTTGGACGATAACACTTCGATTTCTAACCTTATTTGTGACATTGAATTTTGCTTGTCCAGGCTGTAGGTCTCGATTGTAATCTGATTATTCGATGTACTATTATAAAATAATTTGGATGTCTAAGAACAATATTCTGAGGATCGTTACATAGGTACACTGGATTTAATTCCCGTCTAAGAGGTTTTTAGGAGTTGAGTTAGAGTTTAGTTGAGTGGTTTGGGAATTGAGTTTAATAACGCTGACGATTAATTAGCAGGAGGACAATTAATGTTTATATGAAATGTTAGCAAAAATAGATACTTATATCTAATTTTTAGATTTTTATGTGTCTTAAAGATATCACTATATTTTTGCCACAAAATATGTATGTATATAATATATGTATGTTTAGTTTTTTTAGTATTAAGTTATAAAATATACGACTTAATACGGAAATAATGTTTCTTCGGTTATGCTTCATTAAATAATTTTATCATGCCTGTATATCTACCAATAGGCTATAATTTCATGGCATAAAGTTATTTATTGCAACGGCGTACATACGTATCTTTAGTTCACATGCAACATTGCAGGTATCATTCACGAAGCACGGTCGACCCTGAGTACGATTCTCAATGAGCTGAGCTTTCACGTACGTTAATAATCCACATTGCCATGTCGGTATTGCCTCACTGGTAGCAATGAATGATAAAGTTAATTGAACAATCACGTGGTACGCAGTTGGCCAATTACCGAGGAAAACAAGAAATACAATTATGTTCAACGGTGACATTAAGAAGGTCCATAGGTTGCGCAACCGGCGACCTCGCCGGATACTGCTTTATACGGAGACGCGAGGCGAGGCGGCCATGCATCGCCGTCTTACCATAAACGACATCTCTGGCAACCGACGCAGGTCCACAATAAGCGACCTTTACGTTTTTGCGCTTCGAAAGTCGCTCTCCGAAGATATGCCTTTCGAACGTTTGACGCACCAAGTACTTATATCGTAAATCGTTAGTATTGCCGAAGAGAACTTCTAAAGATTCCAATCTTTTTGCTAAATACGAAGACTGCATAGTTTTCCATTGTTCTATAGATTCGAACGACATTGGTTCGACATGATGGATAGACGAAACTTGCGCCATAAAAATATTCTTATCCATTGTGTTACGGTGCTCGCATGCTCCCATGGGTAATAGGAACACTGCGTAAATGATTGTTGCAAATTCGTTCAAAAGGGAACGCTCCCACGTTTTTCTATTAAAAGAACAATTGACAATCTAACCCTTTCACAAAAGGGTTAGTTAGATCGTATCAGTAACCCATTAAATAAACTGAAGGTAGCAGCCCTCTTTGTGGTTCTATAACACTAGTTCTGTCACTACACATTTTTTTATTTTACCATCTCAATGGTGTTATTGATTGTTTTTATTCTTTAGTAGTAACAATATATAAAAGCATTAGGATAACTTCTGCGATTATTTATTAATTTAGGATTTATTTGAAAACTGTCTGAATTAATCCCAAAACATACACTTAATTTCAGTAGTAAGTACGTTGATTTAACTATAAAAATTGTTATAAGTAACAGTCTGCAAAAAAGCTCTCATTAGTGTAAAATACTCTAATTAGTAACATTTTACAGTTATCTACTTAAATACACTGTTGTAACACACAATAAAATTATGCAAAATTAAAATATAACAATAGTGTTGCTTTAAGTAGCTCAAGAACAAAATAAAATAATCACATCATTTAAATACATACTAAACATTGTGAAATTCGTATTATTTGGATATTTTATGAATTAAAATTACAAACAGGCAGCAAGAAAATTTATATTATTAAATAAAATTAATATTTATTAAACATGAACGCTTTCTACACTTATAGCCACATACTAGGATTTTCTCCTGTGTCGTGGGTGCCATGGACACATAAAAAGACGAATACAGAAACCCCCACACCCAGAATAGAAATCTAAACTCATCATTCAGATGTCTGTCTGGCCAGTGTTCGAACCCGGGACCCATTGCGTGTCAGACCGGTATAGTGACCGCTCCATCACGTGGGTCGTCATTTATTTATTTATATCAATACACCTATCATTACAGGTCCTTAACCTTAAGCGATAGTGTAGCCTAATACATATAACGAACTTAATTATTATTAGCAATGAAGTAATTACAAGTAACAAATGATACATAGTATAAATTTTGCGAATTCACTCAACTGGCAACAAAACACATCACTACTACTGTGGGCTTCATTTAGGATTCGAATTGTCCTGGTAACGAGAACCTTAGCCAGTAAATTGGTCCTGGCTGCCGGAGGTGTCAACAGCGGCGGACGGCGACGCCCTCAGACGTACCGATCTGGCACGCATATGTTTAAACACAATACTGGTTATCAGTTCTACCACAAAGTAATTTGACAACATACGCTACAAATAATTAGCAAATGGTATTTAACTATGTAAATAGTTAATTTTTGATCAATTCGATTTTTGTAATTAATATTGTGAATTTAAATTTAACTTCTTTATTCTCTTTTTGACTACACATAAATAACTTTCTAAAAAAATATATATTTGGAATATAGAAGTAATATCATATCAACCAGTGTACAAGAACTTAACACGCAGCTATGCTGCGCCTACGCGTTCGTTCGGTTTCCCGATGAAATCTACGATTGTCGGATTAATGGCGAAGATTCGTCCGATAATTAACGCTTTATCTCTCAATTCGTTTGATTGCAATGTTTTTATATATCTCGTTTTATTCGAAAATAGACTCTACTTACTTGAGATCAATGGAGATTTCTCTTTAAATACAAATAACGATAGAATAGGCGTTTCAATTCCCATAAATGTAAGGAAAGTGTAGGCGGAAATCGATAAAATGTTAGAAACAATGCGATATAGGCTCTGATAGAGATTACAGGTCTTAGCAATACAATTGCGGCAATTGAGGATTTGTTTAATAAAAAACTTTCATTTTAAAGTACAATTGTAGAAGAAGCAAATGTATAGGCAGACGACAGACTTGCCCGTTATATACAAGATCATACGATCATATATAGTCATGAATATCTAATTGACTGGTGAGTATTTTGTTATATTAAAGAGACACACATGCTAATAGATTGCTCATAGGGGAAATAATGATTCTATAAGTCGAAGATGGTAAACGGCCAATGCATGCATCATCGCAAGTCCAAAAGGACCGCAGTGCCCAGAATGAACCTATATGTCATTAAAAGTGTTGTCTTGATAGAATTTTAAAATCTTATCCTGAAGCCAATGTGGTGAGTCACAAAATAATGACAGGAGCGATCAATCATACTCAATTTAGAGTATAGCTCAAATCATACGTTACGTCATGGCTAGATGACAATATTATAATTTCAGCCTACGGGTTATTCGTCTATAAATACTTGAGTGGGAGGTGAAACAGATAGGAGCGAATAAAAAAAATAATGTCTGAATCGTTTTATGTTTCACACCAATTGCAAAAATTGAAGTGAACTAATGAGAATATTTGGATGATGATGTCTTTATACCTTAATCATTCACACACACAAAAGATACTGTTTTAAAAGACCTCATTAATTTAAATATTTAATTTAAATATACATGAAATACGGTGAAAGATTTTGAACGTCTCGATGTCGGAAGCGATAAGAAAAATATTACCAAAATTATATTTAAAAACTGAAGCGTAACGAATGTGAGTTTAATGACTTTTGGTTTACTAGAGGAAATTAAAAATTAAACACGAAGCAACAAGAGAAATATTGACTTAATAAAAATGATAAATAGTTTTCACAAAGCACATACGGATCTCGGTTCAAATTCTAATCTAATTACATAAAGGCATTACATTTTTGGAACGGATAATTTTATGTCTACAACTAGAAAGTTAGAAAAGCGAGGCGATCGTTGCGTTCATTAAAAATCATGAATGTTTGCCCACTCAATTACGTACAGGGAAAATCACCCACCGTCTCGCATTAATTGTGAGAACTCGAACGTAAGAAAAATATAACAATTTGGTATCGTTAAAAATAACCGAAAGCCCAAATATTAGTGGAAATGTTTTTATAATTACAATTGTAATGGCTGACGACACAGTTAATTCCACGCCTTTAATGTGAGAGAATACCACGAGGTCGATGGCTATGGAACTGGATCTCACAACTTTGGAACATTGATTTATTGTTTTAGATACAATCGGATTTTTATCTTCTATTTTATAGAAAGACATTTGGGCAGATCTGGTAAATTGCAACCGATAACACTTGTTTCTTTAGAGTTGGTTTTGATGTTTTGATATCTTGTATTTCAGTCGAAATCATATCTTTATGAACGTCGTTGCTATTACATGAAAATATGTATGATGGTCAAACCACAACGATGTGAAGGCACCTCGTAATCATATTGATATAAAAGACGACGTTATTACGCTGCATGGCTGTAACGGAATTAGCACAGGAAACAATAAGTATATGATTATCTGAATGTATTTATTGTTTAAAGCGGATCAAAATGTATTTGTATAATACACTAATATTATAAATTCGATAGTTTGTGAGGATGTATGTGTGTTTGTTGCTCTTTCACACAATAACTACTTGTCGGATTTCGCTGATATTTGGCACTCAGATGACACGAGTATCCTATTATCACATAGGGTACCCAATATCGTAGTAGACATGACAGAAGCGGGCGGAGCCGCGGAAATAACCTAGTTTTAATTTAATTTTAATAACACTCGAGTGTTTTTTCGAAATCAATATTACCAAAGATAAAGAAAACAAAACAAAAACAATTCTCACCCGATTAGTCGTAGACAAAGGCGATGTGGAAACAATGGGGTCCAATCGCACCCGTTCGGTATTAACTCGGGTCCTTTCATCGGTTCATCAATACAATTTAATAAATTCGGGATAGCTCAATCAAAGTTTGCGGTTTCATTTTGTTTATCGACGACAATGGGATTTGGGACATCTCTTGAGACTGTTGCTCGCTGTCCCTTCACCAGATTATGTACGATTCGTAAAATATAGGTGTAAATTGATGTAATAATGTTATTGTATGAACAGTGTAACTATGTTGAATTTGTTTGAAAGTAGAGCTCTCACCCAAGCGCCACGAAACATTCGCTTGAAGCGTATTTTCAAATTTTGAATGGTATTAGTAAATTTTGCTAGAATTTGCAGCGAGATTTCGTTAGCCTTATAAGATCGGAGACATATATGTAATCTAAGAGACGTATTAAGATATTGTTTTGCACTATTATGTTTTAATTTTAACAGTATGGTTAGGTATAGATTTATATGAGGCGATCAAAGTCGTCAGATGTAGCGGAATACCTGTTAGATCTTAGATAGAACTTCAGTTGCATCTTGTACTTGTGGCCGATTGAAAATATTTCTGACGGCAGTGAGTACTTACCATTTGATGAACCGCGTGCTCGTTAGCTATATCAATTCCATAAATAATAATCACCGTACACGTTGAGTCTAATACAAAATTAATTTTAAAATTCTGTATTAATTACATTAAAAAGATTACACGATTTTGACTGGCTGCGTTACACCTAATTAAACTCTCAAAAATTCGTCTCGAATGCTCAGTAATAAAACTGAGTTATTTTCCATCAGCGTTCAGCCCCGATGACCAGTGTTCACAGATCGAATCAGCCTTATAAGTAGCAATTAAAACATCGTCCGATTCATTCACTAACTCTACTGCAACAAAGAATTGCTTATCTATTGAAACCATCGCCATCAAAATTGTTTAAGCCTCAGATTAGGCGAATCTCACGGGAGCAACGGTACGCTCTAATGTTTCAATGAGTTAATACGATTTACTGAGCCAAAAATTTCGTGTTTTAGCTTTTTATGAATATTAATATCAACATTACTTTTTATTGTTACTATTTCTTATTGCTCTGCCCGATTTTCGACTCTGTTACGTGTTTTCAAGGCTTTACTTGGAACGGAGCGTGTTTGTGTAGCGTATGTACAACTGGAGTAACTGAAATAAGACTACAACGTTTGCCCATATTGAGTATTTTTTGTGCATTTACTAAGTATTCAGCGTTGTATTTTCTTTTATCTGCATGCGAATTTATTTCGAAATTCGCACTAGTAAACCCGAAACTAGTTATTCTTGTCACTGTAACGAGAATTTTAATTAGTGAATTGCTTTTGTCTATATGCGGAAGCTTTAAATTCTGTAGGTAAATATTTTTTTTATATTTTCGGATAGACGCGTTTTTGCAAACGCCTAACTTGCGAAAATGTAACATTATTTGTTTATACGCTTTGTACAAAGTATGGAATAATTGAACACAAAAAAATTATAGAGTGAGGCTTCAGAACCTTAGTTAGTACCCAGTACAGACATCATAACATCGTGCAATTGTTTAAAAAATCAGGAATTGAACGCGTCACGCATTAAAGTTGGTCGAATCCTTTGTGATTCGAATCCTTTGGTACCTATTTCTGTAGTCTTTCTAGTAGCAATAGCTAGTGTTAAGCACTGCTGTATTCTGACATGAAGGGTATGGTAAGACAAAGAAGACCTCTTTGACGACCCACGTAGTGGAGCGTTCACCATACCTGTCTGACAGGCAGGGGGCCCCGGGTACGATCGCCGGCCAGACAGACATCTGAATGATGAGTTTAGATTTCTGGGTCTGGGTGTTTATGTATGCGTCTTTGTGTGTCCATGGCACCCACGACACAGGAGATAATCTTAGTGTGGGGCTATGAGTGTTGAAAGCGTTTTTGTCTATGGGTGGCAGTCACCACTTACCATCAGGTTGACTGCGTGCACGTTTGCTACCTCCATGTGATAAAATACATACAGAAAACACGTCATTTTTACCAGTAAACATAATAGTCAATCATCACACAAGGGAGTTGCTGAAACAACAGTCACTAGACAAAGCGTCCGATTGGCACAGTTTCAGTCATTCAGTGACTCACCCAGACAGAAGCTTCGGTATTTCGAATGTAAATTTAACATTATTGATATTGATATTCCGATGATTCTAACACTCCAATTCATCGTTTTCAGGGAATTTTGTAGCGACTGAATTAGTGCCTTCGTCATCTTACTAATATTATAAATGCGAAAGTTTGTGAGGATGTGTGTGTGTTGTTATTCTTTCAGGCAAAATATACTGTTCGGATTGTGCTGAAATTTGGCAAACAAATAGTTAATGACCTAGATTACAATATAAACGCTTTCGACATAAAACATAAACGCTTTCTGCACTCATAGCCCCGCAGTATCATTTCCTCCTGTGTCGTGAGTGCCATGGACACACGAAGACGAATACACTAACACCCAGACCCAGAACAAAAATCTAAACTCATCATTCAGATGTCTGTCTGGCCGGGGATCGAACCAGGGACCCACTGCGTGTCAGACCGGTATGGTGATCGCTCCACCATGTGGGTCGTCGATATAGAGTACTCATTATCGTGGTAAATGTGACTGAAGCGGGTGGAACCGAGACAATAATGTACTTCCTAATGATGAAACATACGGTCGGAGCAGTCATAACGTTCTGACACGCAATGAGTTCCGGGTTCGATCCCCGTTCAGACATATCTGAATGATAAATTTAGATTTCTGTTATAGGTCTGGGTGTATATTCGTCTTTGTGAACACATGGGCACATAACACCCACAACACTGGAGAAAATCTTAGTGGAGCTAGGTGTGTAGACAACGAAATATGTGAGTGTATTCGTAATAATGAGATTTTCATTACGAAAACAATTAGCTGTAATTTTTCTCTCTTCATTCTAACACATATAAATATGTTGTTGTTATACCTAATATTTTGGAGTCTCATTTCCCTCTTCAATTGTTTCAGGCTTGGATCTTCTTAATACATCTATTAGAGAGATTTATATTTTGACTTCGATGTTGTTACCACGGTTATCCAGTTAACATGATAATCTAGCTATCAACACGTGTTGTATGTGTGAAATGAGAAAAATAAGCATTATTTATGCACGGTTTGACAATAAAACTCCACATCGCTCTCACCGAATAACGTTTTCCGCCATTATTGTTCAAAGCGGTTTTATTATGATTATGATTTAGAAACGGATGCGTCTGCTCATTGAAATTCACGGCTCTTATCTGATTTCATCTTCATGTATCATATTAATTGGCCATTCCACATCGGTCTTAATTAACCGTAATTTTTATTTCGGCTTTACCATTTTCGGATTACATTTCCGCGAGTGAACTAACTGTTGTGTTCTGATGTTTACGGAACAGTTATATTTGACGCTTGATTCTTGTCTGTATTGCAGTCAAGTGATTCTCAGCCGATGTTTTTGAAGGTTGTAGAACTTTTTGTAGTTCGTGTTTGATGCCGCCATCACTCCGATTTCGAACTTACAGTAAGTAATACATTCAATTGTAATTTGATTGATTTGCTATGCAAAATCTCAGCGAATCTTGTTAACATAACTAAGATTACTGACTCTTAGGGACTAATTTGTCCTTAACAGTCGCTGATTTTAAGGACTTACTTAATGCTTAAAAGTTGTGATTAGGTTTGGGCTGATTGTGGGGTGAACATGCGGACTACAGTGAACACATAAATAAGATAAATAAGAATTTAGATCTATCCATCATTTATTATGTCTTCCTTAGAACCTTAGATTGTTCTCAGCACACATAATTATATCATCGTACTATAAAATGTAGATATCCCATACGAAATCGCGACACATACTTGACCGCAAACCCGTAAACGACAAAATAAACAGACGCAAATTCAATTCTCTGAATGAATTCGTAATAAACTGAGAAAAAAACGTCCGTCACGACGTGCCGTAACCCTGCGTCTGCTACCAAGAAAAATTAACGCACTCGCTAAGGGTTGGGTCCCCCAGACCCCGCATTATACGGGGAGCGGTCACTAATTAATGGAAAAGGATTAAATTCGTACGGAATTGAAATAAAATAAATATGATAAAGGACGGGTCTCCTTGGACGAGGGCTTCGGGTGGGTTTTTTGTTGGCCACCCCCGTCGATATGTAGGCGACTTGTTAATTAATTTGGGCTTTCTTTGCACAGATAAGTTATCGGTGCGTGATTTTCGTTTTGCTTATTTATTTGTATTGATTATATTTTTTTGTATTCCTAAATTGAGAAATAAAGGCCTACAGATTAAACATGAATGCAGGAAACATATGTATATAGAATGTGTAACATTGTAATCAATAGATGTGAGAATGTGCACTATGACTTGACGATTTAATATTAATCAAAATTAGCTAGCCAAGATCTTACTAAAGAGCAATTAATAAACAATAATCTTAATATGAACAAAGACATGGAAAACATTTTTAAATAATCGAATTGGGTGAAAATCGGTTAGAAGCTTACAGGATTATACATCGGTCTGGTGAGCACTGCGCATTGTTCGGAACGTGTAGAACTGGACAAATTCGTGGAGGGGGTCTCGAAGACCCAGCAAGAATTAAGAGGGTTAATTTTTGAAATAAATCAAAGACAAAAACTGTTCAGAGCTTGATGTTAAGGCATTATGTAAAGATTACGAAATCCTCGTTAATGTGTGATTTTCATGTTAATTAAGTATGTATAAGAAGTGGTAGTCAAAACGTTCTACAATTTTGATATCTCACGATGAGAGTCCGGCGTTCAAATCCTTGACCTTTTTTATCTAGTTTTGCACATTAGGATTTACTGTTTACACACTGTAACGGCGAATGAAAACATTTTGAGAAAACTAATATATGAGTAATGTGTACGTCTGAGTGATCTTAAGTACATATCAATCTTGCGTGGTTTACTATACAATAACACTGAGAGAAAACTGTACCCAGCAGTGGAAGAGCAACACACTTAATCGGTAAAGGTTGATACGGTCATTGTAATAATAATTTCATTTTGCACTACATTTAATTTAGTCTTACAGGTGGTAGAACCAGTGTAGTTCGCCCGGCGAGGTACCACCGCCACACCTACTTCTAGTGTGAAGCAGTTCTTGCGCGAGGTGGAAGGGTGTGGCTGCTGGCTCACATTTTTATACGACGCGACCATCTTAATCCTCGTGAGTAGCAACGCATCTGTGATCGACATCAGCTAGGATCCCTATTCTATTTGAAGTCCATGTCCATTCCATGTGTCCATGTCACAGATGTCCATTTGCGGCAGTCACCACTTACCATCAGGTGTGCTGCATGCTCGTTTCCTACTCCAATCTGATAAAAAAAGCTTTTCTTTGCACTTTTGTACAATTCTGACTCTTAATTCAATCCGTAGTTGACTAAACGTCAATATTTCAAGTAAACAAATTACTTTTACAATATCCTCTCATACTCGAATCTATCAGACAGTGCATCTGTATATTTTTAGTTGTTTGCGTCCTTTGTCTGGGTCCACCCTTCGTACCCCAAATCACGAGTGTGTGACCGGTCAAATATTTATTGTTTCAGTGCTATAAATAGTAAATTAATAGACACGTGTATTGCGATGATTTAATTTTTTTTTGATGGTGAATGGGTACTGCATCTGTAATCAAATTTACGAAGACCAGGAGTTTTATCTGAAGTCAATCACAGATGCGTTGTTACTCCAGGGAAATAAGATGGTCTCCTCATATATATATATATAAATGAGCCGGCAACCACACCCTTCCACTGAAACGCAAGAACTGTTTTAGGCAAAAAATAGGTGTGGCGGTGGGGGCTCCGGAGGCGAACCACAAAAGTTCTACCACCTTGAAATATAAAATTTAAATATTAATATTTTTTAAAAAAAAAAAAAAAAAGA
>DWTU01002284.1:0-11723 GCA_018251515.1 Cecropterus confusis | reverse complement strand
GTTGTCGAGTCAAAATATTTTTTTTTGTTTTATTATTTTGGTAAGGTTTCAATCAAGTCTTCCGTACCCCTTGACGGAATTATTTATATAGATTTGAGCTCTTTTTAACATTATATACAACAAACGAACCGCACGCTCTTCTGATGATCATAGTAGTAGTTGGTAGCGGCAGTGGCCACATACTATCATTCTGATAGCCTACCAACCAAGGAGGCATTATTACCCCTGAAGACTAATTTGGAACGTCTCGTTTTAGTGTGTGGGGTGCCCTAACCATACCCTTCAAACCGGAACACAACAACTCTACAGTTTTACCACTGATGTAGTCAGGCAGAAATATCTAGATGCAGCGATGTTGCCTCCGAAGTCGAACCATGAAAGTTTCAACCACCTCCAAAATTTATTTAGATCAATTTCTGCAATGCGTGCGTCTCCCACTGACTTACTCAAACTAAGTAAAGAACAAAATACAATTTTTAATAACTTTATTCATAGTCTTAATGATCATAATTTACACAAACATAACGAATCTAACGTCCACTCACTAGAGGAGCGACATCCACATACTAATTTAACATATAGGTACTGCCGGCTTTCCAAACTTATTGCACAGAAAATATGTGTATTAGCCGAAACATTTCAATAAATCTTATGTTATTTTATACCCCCGACAGTAAAAATCACAAACCTCTTTATTCATAAACTCTTAATACCAGATTCTTAGCTGTTTTTGAAAAAATCGCTAGAACATTAAATAGCTACAAACTTGTTTCTTTTATATATTATTCAAGTAGAAAACGAGCATGCAGTCCACCTGATGGTAAGTGGCTACTGCCGCCCATGGATATGTGTAATCAAACCCAGAGAAGATCAGATATTACCTTAGGTAGGCCACAGGCGCGTTGCTACTTTAAGGGACCAGAACACAGCAGCGCATAACACTGCTGTTATGAGGCAGAAATGGGTGTGGCGGTGGTGCTTCCGGAGTTTAACCACAAAGGTTTCTACCACCTTATTATACAAGGTTTATGAATAAAGGGGTTAGTATGTACTTAAAACTATTGATTTCATGTAATTATGGAATATCACATATATTATACAATTGTACAATGGTAGCAGTATAACTCATAAACTTTTAAGCATATCTAATCAATAGATTATATTTATATAACCAGAAGCCTATTTTATGAAATAAGCTTTTAATTTTAATACAATTCTGTTAGTGGCTCATTCTGCGTTGTGTCAATAATCCACAAAATTAATACAAAAAAGAAACAGCGAAGCCCATATTTGCATTATGTAATTCAATATTTATGTAAGTTTGAATAGTATTCTTGCGTGAAACGTCCATTACGCTTTAAAGTACATAATAATACATTTCAATACATCAAAGATGACACCAAGAACCCAAAATCTTTACTATAAGCCTATAACTGCATTAAATTTTATCGATATTCATCATCAATCATTACACTGTCGATTGTGTCGACACATTGTCGATTCAATGAATACTTCTGTTTTATCGATTCAATGTATTCAATATAAAATCAATTAAATCATCATAACCGTATTTTTTTGCTAATTGCACCGTTGAGGTCCTTGGCGTATCTGATCTAGGACTGTATACATTTGTACAGTCTTGGTAGATAATGGTGGCTGACTGTTTATAGAGGGTAGCTAAAAGGTAGAGGGCGCCACTAGCAACAATGTTTAGTTAGGGGCCTTAAGTCACACATTCATGAAATTATCATTGGACACCATTAAAATATCCATAATTACATACATAAATATCTCCATAATTTATAATTCATTTAAAGTTACATCAAAACATTACATCGACTATTAATTATAAAAGCATAATTATATTTAGTAGATTTTCATCTATTAAAACGTTTAAGTAAAAAAAACTGTAATATCAGACAGTAAGTTTCAGAGGCATGTACATGATGATAGGAATGAAGTTAAAAATTGATACAATAATAGTCTTACGTCGATTATATAATTAGCTGATAAAATTTAACGTGTAGAGAGGTAAAACTAATAATAATGTAACTTTTGAGTCCTCAAGAAAATCTAAGTATACTTACAGCGGGTTTTTTGATGTGAAACTTCTTTCGTATAGTCGTGACTTAAAGCTCGACGGACCGAAAATGCGTTACGATAAATGAACAAATACAAACGTATACATCTAGCCCTATAATCATACGATTGAATGACATATATATTTTTGTACCTTTTCAACAATATAGACTCTGGTCACTAGTATAAATCATATTTTTTTAAAATAAAATCGAGGTTGAATCAGGATAGCGTTAGATATAAACCTCTGTGGTTTCCATAATGCTATATTAATATTAAGATTTTTATATTATTTCTTTTTATCAATAAATAAATTTAAAAAATGGTATTTGTTCTGAAGTAAAACACACAAACACAACAACAATTACGTATATATATATTAATTACTAATGCATTGTTAGTGTTTCATTAGTGATGCTAGTAAATGTGTAGCTCTGTATTGAGACCACGATAGTAACGACATACGACGATAAAGATGAAGAAATGCTCTCTCTCTACAATAATTTCTAGCGGAAATGTGTGATTATCCTTTGTAACATCAGTAAAAGAGAAAACTTATCAGGTGGCAAACCCCACGCACGAGGGGTCGACTAAATACCCACCCTCACGATTATATGTCTACGACAAAAGAATAGCGTTTGCGACGCTTCGTTTCGGTTGGATGGTTGGTAAACCCATAATTATAAGATCCTAAGATTACCACTAACATTATCCCATCACTAATCGTATTGCTCAATAATTTATTTCGAATTTAACCTTTAAATTTAAATCTATTCCGAACATACGTGCTTACACTGTTGACTTTAAAGCGTTTGAGTTCAATACCGGCGAAATAAATGTCCTACAAAAAGTAAAATAACGGCAATAGCGTCACGTACTTGAATTATGAAAACATTCACTGCAAAAAAAGTAATGTGAAAATTGGAATACGTAAACATATTTATTGGTTCAAAGTAAGGTTAACATGGTAAGACAACCCACATTCAAATATAAATGTATTGATTGTAACTTATTGAATCTTGATGCATAACAAGAATCACACTGCTAAGTAACCTCATCATTTGCAAAGGTCTGGTTACTGTCCGATTGCACATATTTATATAACTTTTAGTTTTAACAACTATTTCGTTGTATGCCAAAGTATATGAGAATGTTTGTACATTCCAGGTGATTACTTAGTTAGAGTTGAAAGTCTTCGGAGACACGGATTTGTCAAGGTCTTGGACGGAGTATTAACCTCATTTAGGGGGAACTTGTCCGGTCTTAAACCTATTGATCACTGAGATGTCGTTAAATATGCGCTGCTTGTCCGCCATTATAAAGTCAAGCTCGTTTTTGGTATTACCATCGGGACTCATTCAGGTCCACTCTCTTTTAGGTTTCTTCTTGAATAAGGAGTTCATCATGTAGAATCCTTCTTTTTTCAAGAAGCTAGCCAGCAAATGACTTCGATATTTCCGATGAGCAATGCAAATACCCACCTTCAACTCACAGCCATATAGAATGCCCAGCTTTATGCTGAAGTCCCCCACCACAACCGTGAAGTACGATCAGAACGCATCGATATCAACGCATATACATGTATGACCTTCACCAATTAACTCTTGGATGCTCTGAGTATAAGCTATGCTACCCTTGGACATCGACACAATCTTGGTGTCAACAACGTAGTTGACAAGGGTCCAAGGGATTTTAAATTACCTATTGACGATAGACGATATAGAGCAGCGATAGCCTAATGGTTGAAACTCGGCCTTCAATCGAGCGTCGGCGGTTCAAATCCCAGGCACGTACCACTGATTTTACTAAAATGATGTCCGTATTAAAAATTAATTATCACTGTTTTACGGTGAAAGGAAAACATCGTGAGGAAACTTACGCACCTGAGAGCTCCCTAGAAAAAAAAAGAATTCTCAAAGGTGTGTGAAGTCTGCCAATTCGCACATGGCCAGCGCGGTGAACTATGATCTAAAACTCTCTAATTATGAGAGAAGAACCGTGTCCAGCAGTGGGACAGTAATTGGTTGACGACGATATGGATGATATATATTCGCCCACCTGGTGGTAGCACGAGTTACCGGATTTTAGGATCATCGTGTCCTCCCCCTGTTTTCTCACCATATAATCCTATAATAATCTAATTTAAATTTTAAGTTCTATTGTTATATATTGCACCCAGCTGAAGTCATCGGTTGTGGTAGCTCGATCTCCGCCTGATATTATTATCGATACCGTAGACAGTAATATAATAGTGGGACTGCCGGGTACTGGGAGCCGGGCTATTGTTACAACTGCCAACAGGAGGTTTTGCCGTAGTCACTGCGCTTGGCTGTGCGTCACCGTAGTATATATTTGAGTTCACAGGGAGAAGCTGCAGCCTGTCTCCTCTTGCTATCCCTTAGTCGCCTTCTACGACACCTACGGAAAAACAGGGAATCGTGCTATTCAAAAGTAGCCACCTTACAACCTATTTATTTTGGTATAAGTATTTATATTTTGGTAATAAAGTTGTATTAAAATTAAATTATTTTCATAAACTTCAATATTTTTCATAAATAACATTAGTTATATACTAACCTTTAATAACGATTAATTTAATACACTAACCTGATGAATCTTGGATAAGAAACAAAATTAAAGTTATTTAATCTAACTTTAGTTTCATACACAATTCCTTTGTCTGCATTTACTTTACTCTCTAAATTTGCGTCTCAACAAAGGACTTAAATGTAACTTAATAAATTATAATAAGCCAGTATTTATAAATTAATCTATTTAATAATTTTCTATTGCTAAGTTGCAATTCAACCTTTCGAAGTTTAATATAATATATTAGAACAATGTACGTTTACTGCATGTCGAAGGTGTCGATAAAATTTTGTCCAGCAAGAAACTACTTAATTCGATTTCGCAAATTTTGTTAAACGAACGTGGGAGTAGGTTCCATTTGTTGACGTAAATTAAAATGCTTGTAGATACGTATATATTAAATAACAATGTTCAAAGAGTAGGACAAAAAAACCAGACTATTTAAAATCTACACATTTTTCACAATATATGTATATTTAATTAAACTCTTTTATGCGTTTTCTTACATATCAGCTTAAAAGTATTTAGAATATCTATTCGATTATCTAATTACTAGCTTTCATTTGATACCCATGTTTTAATTATAATAATAAAATCGTCTATTGTCTCCCCATCCCCTCTTTTCCCCTTATTTACAGGCTCCATGTTTTTAAATTATGTCACTATAAACTTAATGCCTGATGCCATTTTCTGACAGTAAACCCTGGGTAGCTGGAAATCTTTAAACCAAAATAATTACAAATAATTATAATAAATAAATATACAAATATCATGAAATGTATACGTATTGTACACGTAATAACACATAATTAGGGAGGTAGGGCGTTTGTAACAGTAAACGAAAAATGGAAGAAACGCTAGTACACTCTAGCATGCACTGAAATGTTTTCTATTAATTAAGTCATAAGACGATATTCTTTCAAATACGGAGGGTTACTAGGAGTTTTAAATTCAAGATTGACCGGGACCAGAATATGGCTACGGTATCGTCTGAATCACAGTATCGGTCACTCGAAGAATCCAACTTGGCTGGGCTGCGTTCGGAAATTTGAAAGCTCAGGGTCAGTGTCAGCTCAGTGCTATGCTTGGAATTTGCCTATGTCTAGCAGTAGACTACGAAAGGCTGATGGTTAGATAGTTGGTGGAGAAAGAGGTGAGTAAAGGAGCTTCCAGGGTTGCTGGCGACAAGAGTGAGAATGCTCGAACCGTCCAGCCAATCGGCCCCGGGAAGGACGATGGCATGTGTGGTCGCATGCCGTCGTAAACACTAGAAGATACGGTGAGTGCTAATGCTCACCGAGAAAGAGCCCGAAAGGGGCATCGCGCTTGGATGACACCGGTTGCGTTCCATTCGAGATCCCAGGAGTCCTCCACACAGCGTTGAGGACGGCCACCGGGGGCTAATGCGGTAAAAATTTCTACATAACCGGGCGTCGCTCCCACGGCGTCGAGAACCTTTTAATGGTTTCCTCCTCGAAAACAAAAAAAGATGGTAGTATTTAAGATAGAGTAGAAACAGAATCCTAGAATTACGCCCTTGGCGAATACGAGTATTTACAATGGCCAAATGTGAATTATATATATATACGTGACGAAAATTTTAAACTTTCCTGTTGAGGTCGGTTAAATTAGAAACATACGACATTTTTTGTCAAAAATATTTATGGCGTTGTAAAATTTATATGTATATAATAGAAAATTACATTTATTATTCTGTTTAATCCCATGGGAGAATGTACAAATAGTACATTTGAAGGATTAAGTTGGCTTGTGCGCTTCATTTTGCGGGAGCGTATTTTTTTTATTAGCTTCCCGCAATGGCAATCCACAGTGCCTGTAATCCTTTTAAAATTGAAATAATCCTAAGATTAACTGAATTTTGTTCATTCATTTATTATTAGGTAATTCATAGTTAATTAGTATGAAATTCGCATTGCTGTGAATAAATCAATCCGTTCAAAATATTACTTATGTTCGTTTATATAGGTTTATACGAGCAGATAATACAAAAACATATATGATGCTTTTTTACGCAGTGTTTTAAGTACGCAAACAAATAGCCGAATTATCATATTTCTTTAACGTTGTTGAAGATTTACTTTTGTCTCCTGCCTTATTACGTAATATCATAATTATGTCACGGCAATATATGCAGTGTGTTTAATTGATTTGAAAATAAAACGTTACATTCTAGACACGAAATCAATCGGCGTAATTCAAGTGAATCTGATTTTCAATCTACGGCAAAATATTACTGCTACGTTAGCGTTTCCATTATGTTTGAACAACGATCCCGCTAGAATGCAGTAAAACCGCACTAAGCGGCCATACGATTGGCATTTCAATGTTTTAACTTTCAACGAGGTTTTCTTTTTCTTTTAATTCAATGCAAAGTACGTATTGCTCATAACCAACGTCTATTCTGTGATTATAAGAAAACCAAATGAAATTTTCTTTTCTTTCTATTTCCACTACATTAAAATGGATGGAGACAAAACTGGGCGTGGCACTTATCGACAAAAGCTATTGGCTATTGGTCAATAACACCGCTGCGGAGAAACGCGGATGCAATTATTAAATTCCTAGAACTAATTTCCTGTTTTCAATTTAGCGTTAACAAGCTTTTGTCCGACCCTTGCGAAATCATGGGTTCAACGTTCGGTCTTCTGCTTTATCAATTAGAATTTATTTTTGCCAAGTGGTATAAAACTAGTCCGTAAAGACAGAACTATATTTAATACTCATTATTTCAATGCATACGATATGATGGATAACATTTAACGTTTTATTATTAACAGATTTTAATTTTACCGAAGATCAATTAAGAAAATCCATGCAAATCCAAGTCGCGGTTATTTCGCTAACAGATAACAAAAGTTTTGGGTATACAGATCAAAAAATCGCAACAGTGTGCTGCATAGTCAGGATACAAATCCATCTAGAGAGGAGAGAGTTACCTTCTTAATAAAATAAGGTGCTCCTTCTGTTTCGAGGAGGAGAAGCAAATAGTTGAATTGCTTATACAAATTTAATTTTTCAAGAGAATTTTAACAAACTTGCATTTTATTCCCGGATAAAAAGTACCATATGTAGCATTCCAGACAACAAATATCACACAAATCCGTTCAGCGGTTGTGGTATTACACATGCACCCTTAAAGTCTCACATTCGCCATTCCAGTAAGACATCCACGCCATCCACATTCAAGTAAGATATAATAAGATAAGATTAGTTTAGATTCCATATTACGGATAAAAGTTTATTTACTTTATATAGGACTCTAGAACCAGTTTATTTTATTTTTCTTCCTGACGGTAAGTTTAATCAAGCAATTTTGGAAACAATGGAATCAATTTGACGGGTTTTTTTCTGTGGAGTTCCTTTTACCTATGGAGCCCTTATACCTAGAGAGCCACGAAAGAAAATACTTTATTAACACAATGTATTTGCCTTGAGGTTTAGATTTATTTGAATCAACGGACCACAGCCATTTTATGAAGCGCTAGATTTGTATTCATTTTATGACCCGCCAATCGTAATACTTTATATAGAACACGAGAATCATGCATGGTAATGAGATTTATTCTTGCTTCTTAAATGCAAAATGGGGAAAGTATTTGACAGATGCTATATAATCATAATAATAAAGAAAATCAAGATTTTATTTTTATGAAGCCGAAGTAGCAATGTACCCTTTCATCTGATGGTAACTCATAACTGATTGACTGAAATTTATATCTGAGAGACAGAGAGAGTTTACTGTGCTTTGTATAGGGTTCCTTGCCGATTTCGCTAGACTTCAGAATGAAACTCCTAGTATATATAAGTGTATTTATTTGCCTTATTACATGCCTCAAAAGTGAACAGAGTGTTTAAAGCTGCTGTTATAATGCATAAAGGACATCTGGCGGTGATACCGATGGAAAATATAGGTGTGATATAAAGACCTATAAATCAAATAGGTTCATACGCCAAAGGTCAAATACGCATCAGCTCAAAAACGCAAAATATCAAAAAGATGCATGTTTTCTGAATAATGTTAAATAAGCAATTGGTCAAATTCGTAAATTGTCAAGGTCTCAAATTGTAAAAAAAGCAAAAAGTCAAAATTGTCTTATCATTGGGAACCTGGTTGCCGCTTCGCACTTTCTTTATGATATGATCTTCTTGGTTAACTTAAAAATCAAAATCGATCACAAAATCTATCGGTAGTATATAAGTATAGACCACCGATATAGATCTCACCTTCAAATAGGTACTAGCTATTATTAAAATTAATAATTAGCACTTTTAACCTAACCATCATTCAATGGTTGACACAGTAGCATGATCTAAGAGTAAATCCTATAGCAACGACAGTCTAATAAGAAATGCTGATAGAGTTAGTCAGACAGATACACATAACCCAATAGACTGAATTGAGATTGAACGAGGGAGCCAAGACTGTTCTATTGTTGTAGTTCTGTTGTTTCACATGAAACAACAGAACAATATATATTATATGAAGTAGAAAAGTAAAAAAAAAATCCATTCATGTTATTTTCTTCTATTCCTTTCATAAATTATATCTGTTAGTCCGATACTTTTTATACCCAAGTTTCAATGCCCAGTTTTCTTTTCGAGGCTACTTAAATATTCAATGAAGTTCGGAACATGAACTGGGACAATATATTTCCCCTTTGAAATATTTTCAGCCGGCCATCCATCCGCTGGCCTATTCGCTGAGTATCAAGGGTATGTTTTGTGTAAAATATTTTTTTATGTTTCCATATGAACTTGTGACATACTTTTATTTTGAAATATGAAATACACTTTCCGACAGTAGAATCGAGCCGCTTAGTATTTTTACACAAAAAATATAAATGTTCTTGAAAAAGTTTTTATGCAGTTTTATAGCTGGCGCACATATTATATGGTTTTTGTATGTTTTATTCAAAATTTGAATTTTAGTGTAAAAATTACATATCTGTCATTTTTTTATGGAAAATATAAAGGAGTAAAAAGCTTCGTTTGATGCAAGACTGCTCAATATTTGTTCAACTTACGGTTTTAATTTTTAAAACAACATTTGTTATCGTTCTTGACCCTTAAAATGAACTACTTTTCGAGTTGATAATATGGACACGGCACCTCAAATAGCCGCGCAAGCCGTGGCACTTCTTCAGGCAGAATTAAGTCAGCGAAATGTGAGTGTACAACTTAAGTCGCTCTTCTGTGCAAACAGTTTATCAACAGTACCTTGAGACAGGTGGCATCGTCCGGCGAGCTGGAGTGTCTCGTGTTAGAGCGACTACGGATAGACAGGACCGGTTTATTGTTACTACATCATTAAGAGATCCACTCCTGACTTCTGATGAAACGCAAAAACAGCTCCAAGACCAACTTGGAGTGGCGGCTCTGACAACGTGGTTTAACTCCCAAACAAACCAGCCAATGGACCCAAGTTGACAACAGGTCACCGAGCAGCCCGTCTACAAATATGCACGCAAACATTTAAAATGGACTCCGGACCAATGGGGCCAGGTTATCTTTACTGACGAATCCAAGATAATGTTGTACGGTAATGATGAACGAAATAAGATATATCGAAGACAAGGAGAGCGATTCGCGGAGTGTTGTATGAAAGAAAAAGTCAGTTATGGTGGCGGTTCTTGGACGGTTTGAGGAGGAATTTCAATGGAAGGTAAAACCGAGCTTGAGGTTGTAATGGGACCGCGGCTGCCACCTTTAGATGCCTTGTGTCAAGCATGAATTTTTTTTTATGCAGGACAATGCAAGAGCGCACACTGCAAGAATCGTCACCATCGTCAGATGGCCAGCTCAAAGCCCTGACATGACCATCATCGAGCATTTATGTGACGAATTAAAGAGACGTGTAAGGGCTCGCCAGCCTGCCCCACAAAAATTGTAGGTGCTCAAGACAGTAATTCTGGAAGATAGTAATTATAAACGATTTCTTTTTAATTGTTCTTACCTTGTCAATACTAGCTTCAATCCTGCATCAAAAGTTTTTTCTCGTTTGTATACATTTTCTTGAAGCCTCAGCGTTTCAGCGCTGAAATTGTAAGATGGCCTGATTCTGCTTTCCGTAAGTGTATTTACTTATAGTTATGTACAAACAACAGCTACTTTACAAACAAATTACTTACAGTACAAGCAAATTACTATTTTATGAAAACGTGGGCATTGACAAGAAGA
This sequence comes from Cecropterus confusis, assembly GCA_018251515.1. Classification (NCBI taxonomy): domain Eukaryota; kingdom Metazoa; phylum Arthropoda; class Insecta; order Lepidoptera; family Hesperiidae; genus Cecropterus; species Cecropterus confusis. Next base: position 857 of record DWTU01002284.1, on the reverse strand, counting down.
GCAATGAATTTAACGGATTGTTGTTGCGCCAATTTTGTTTGCATGGAGCTGTTCCCCAGGTGACAGCGTGCTGTTTGTGTTCGCGTCCTATACGAAAGTGACCATTTTATATTATTTTTGTTTGTTCGGTGCACTATGTGAAAAAAACAAGCGTGAATTCAATAAAATGTAGATACAACAATTAAACGAGACAGGACATTCAAACCACGGAGCAAACGAGCGAGCAAACATTTCGTACAAACAATCGCGCAAATTGATACTTGTTTTTCGCCACAGCATTGCTCGAAAATCTTTCGCGTTTTAACAATATTCTGGTTTTCGATTAAGCACATTTTCATTTAAATTACATATTTTTTTAAAAACACAATATCGGGGTTCGAATAGCAGGTGTCTACTTAGTCTTGACATATTTTAAACCGACTTCAAAAAAGGAGGAGGTTCTTAAACCGTTGATATTTTTTTATATTTGATACTTTGGCAATTTCGACTGGGTGAACCGATTTTGATAATTCTTTTTTCATTTGACAGCTCGTGCTTCCTATGTAAAAGTGTGCGTCCAAGGTTCGAATTGCAGGCACGCATCACTGATTTTTCTAAAGTTACGCGCGTATTAGAAGTTAATTATCACTGCTTTATGGTGAAGGAAAATATAGTGAGGAAACCTACACATCTGAGAATTCTCAAAATTGTGTGAAGTCTATCAATTCGCACTTGGCCAGCGCGGTGGACTATGACCTAAAATTCGGATGTACGGGTATTGCTAGCCAAGACCATAAAAGTGAGTCACTCGATGCTTACGAATATATAATAAGATTACTGAGCAGAGACATACTATAAAAAATTTACCTCCAACTCCT
>DWTU01002283.1:0-11728 GCA_018251515.1 Cecropterus confusis | reverse complement strand
TGGTTATAAAATGCTATAACCTACCGCAAAATAAGTGAAACCTTATCAATCAATATTGTGAAGTTAATATGTAGAGTGCACTGTCTTTTCACGACTTATTTGTGAGGAAATTTACAGTCATCATAATGCCAGTGGCTGTGGCTAAAGCGAAATCATTACATTTAATATTTATTGTAAAATAGACAAAACTATAGGGATTAGAGTCTGAGGTGAGGTTAGCCACCCCTGCGCGTTGCTATCCCTGAGGACTAATTTAGTACGCCTCGAAAAGTATACCTATCTTACCGCACCCGTCAAACTAGAAGACAGGAATGCAAACACTGCTGTTATTAGGCAAAAATACGTATGGCGGTAGTGTTTCCGGAGTCGAACAACAAAGTTCTACCTTTAAATATATGATTTCATATATAATTCCATTCAAACTTAAGGCATAGGTACGTTACATTTACACAAAGAATCCCTTACGTAAAAGCTTTAATTCTAATTAATTTCAAAGGGCAATGAATCCCTCGTATAATATTTTAAGGGTTTATAACATTTCATTCCCCTTCTTTGTTTGCGGTACTTATTACGGGCTACAATCTCGAATCGCTGCGGCCGACCAAAAAATAAACAGTGATGAGGGTGCTATGTGTAACGTATCGTTTGTTGGTTTTATTAGAAAAAAGTGTCTATTTGTGTCTACTGTTGGCAGAGCTCTATTTTTTTCATTTAGCTCATAACAGTCTAAATCAAGTAAAGTATATAGTAGGTAGGGTAGATTAGGTATACATATACAGTAGTATGTACACATAAAGTAGGGTAGGTATTGCTATAATGTTTAACTGAATAAATAAGTCGATATTGATTAGTGTTTTAGGGTTCCATACCCAAAGGGTAAAATACGGGAACCCATTACTAAATTAAAAAATAAAATAAAATTATATTTATTGATAAAAACGCATTTACTTATACAAGTCGCAAGGGCCCTGAGCTAGGTCATAGTTTTAATCAACAAAATATTGATAAACATTACTAAAATTTATTTATATTAAATTATAAAATACTTGTGGTGTAAGTGTGTGTGTGTGTATAATTACTAAGTCTCCGCTGTCCGTCTGTCTGTCATCGGGCTGTATCACATGAACCGTGATAGCTAGATAGTTGTAATTTTGTTGCCATTATGACAGTAAATACTAAAAACAGAATAAAATAAATATTTAAGGGGACCTCCCATACAACGAATGTGATTTTTGCCGTTACAGATAATGGTACGGAACCATTTGTGCGAGGGTCAGATTCGTACTTGGTTGGTTTTTTATAGAAGTAGCAAAGTAGACTGCAATCAATCTAATGGTAAGTGGCTATTTAAAAAATTCAATACACTAACGTTAAATAATTTTCTTGAACATAATGACATAAAGGTTAAGTAAACATTTACGGTCGTTTAAAACATCTAAAAACGTATTTCAAAGATTTCCAACGCAAGGTTTAATGAGAAACGTAGCGTCCGGCAATTCAATTTTTCATTACCTTTGTTAACGATTCACACGTTTCAGTACACAATACGTAGATAAAACAGAAAAAGAAATTCACTCGTTGAAGTTCGTGCATGGGAATTATATTCAGCAATTTTCTGCCTACGAAATACAACTCATTTATAAGCATCTAGCTGTAATCCAATTCTTTTGGCTTTTGCTTATAAACGTACAAATTGTGGGACGGATGTCATAAAAAGAAATATGTTTTACATAGGTATTTTTAATTTTAGTCCAATAATAATAGCCAAGTACGGATTGGTGAAATTGACACAACTTGGAGAACTTTAGAGAGTAGGTTCTTCCAGTGTTTTGCGGTTTCCTCTACGGTTATACAAAGTTATGAATACTACGAACAAAATTATTTCTTGTCTAAAGAAGTTTTTAAAAACATTTAAGTAACGCCAAGTTACCACCAAAGCATACAGTAGGTACCTGTCGTATGTTTTCAGCAATACAATAAGGCTAACTGCGCATCGGCATCTACTTGCATCGCTAGAGGTTTTTGAGCACTAACTCAACGTGTTAGTGCTCAAAAACCTAAAGTTACCATGTTGCTTAAGCTAATAGTCTCTTAAGCCGCTCAAGGCGGCTCAATCTGATGCTTGAGCGATCGATGAACTGTACATGTTTATTTTCATCCGAAAAGTCTCACAATAGTCTATTGTTTGCGTGTCTGTAGAGATGCATAAGCTGCTAAATAGTTGTGGAACACATTGATAGTTTTGATAGTCGCGTTAACCACTACTTAATTGCTAAAGTCACCAGCTGCTCTAGCGGTAGTACCAATGAGTGGTGAACCTAAGTGTATGACATGATTGCTTTCATATTTGTACTGGTCTAAACTCAGAATTTTACGTTCTCGTAACAATTTTGCCGAGTTGCTTCGAATACCGTATTTACGTTGGCGAATATTTCTACAAGTGTCAACGTTGACAACATCTCAGCGTTGTAAAAGAGAAATGTATATTAGAAAATATATACAACACAATATGCAACTTATACTTACTCATTGCAGTGATGGTCTCCATTTAAGAGAGAATTCATCGGAACACAAGAATTGCGTTAGAAATCATTATTTATATTTGTTTTACACAGCACAGATGTGCTGGTATAACCAATGTATTCATAATTTTGAATTGAATATATGCCCAGTCCAATTTTGTTTGCAACAGGCAAAAAAGTAGCATCATTTAAACGAGTACTGAGCAAAAAAAGCTGATAAAAACAAACGGCTTCCACCGCTCTACTTTTTTATTTTACCGCAAGCCGCGTTCAGGAATTTCTTTTCAATTATAAATATTAATAACTAATCTCGTTATATTTTCGCGGCGGCAGCATGTATGCAATCTATTAAGTATATCTATCTCGGGTTTGGACAGGCCCAAGATTGCACGGCGACGGAAAATATAATACTCCACAAGAATAAGGTGTCGCTTGAACCGTGTCGCCCTCGCAGGGGAAATGAAATTGCAAAATATGTTGTCGAGATGGAGAGAACGTGTTCGCGACACTACGGCTACATAGACTTAACTCGCTCGTGTCACTGATCTTACATATTTTAGTGAGGCTATTTTGTATTTTGTGCTTGGAGTCTGAATTTTTATCTATATGTATATAAAATTTACCAGGGCTTTACCAGGTTGTACAACTAGTGTAGTTCGACCGAGGTGTTACCACCGCCACACATATAGAAATAGGTAGAAATGGGTGATGCGTGAAGTGGTTCTTGCGTTTCGGTGGAAGGTTGTGGTGGCCGGTTTACTTATATATGAGGAGACCATCTTTGTCTTCGGGAGTAGCAACGTATCTGTGATCGCTTTCAGGTAGAACCCATACGTTATAAGAAGTTACGTGCAGTTCATTTCAAAATGTAGGCTATCCATTAAGAAAGTATATTAAGCGGGTTTAATATGGGTTAATTATTTGTTTTATTTTGTAGTAGCTGAGCCCGCTTCTTAGGTTTTTTTTTATGAGGAACCCTAATTACATTTTTTAAAATAGAAGTAGCCTAAGTTACGCGTTATGACACCAGCAATCCAATAGTGAAAGTTCCGTTAAAATCGGTCCAGCGGTTTCAGAGATTACTCAGAACAAACAAAGAGACTAACAGACAGACAAAAAAATTAGTTATTGATGTTCTATTATCAGTATCAAATGCACATGGAAGTATATACACTTCCATATGCATTTGGTAAAAAGCTGTTATTTTGATATTACAAATAGACAAACACTTCAATCTTATTTATATGTATAAATTCATAGATTATTGTCTGCGCATACAAAGTCGCGTGCAACATTAATTTATTTTCTAAATATAAAGAAGCAATAGAACATCTTCAGGTAGAAGAAGCGATAACATTTAGTTAACGCTTGACTTACATATATTTGATGTTAAGTCCAAACAGGAAATGGCTTTAATCTTACATCTATACTAATCTATCACTGCTTTTAAGGTCTGAGTTGGATCGGCTACTAGTGTTATATGAGCTAAATGGCGTGGGATAGTCACAATGATTAAGTACAAGTAAATAAAGTAATACCACCTCTTTTTTAACACTATAGCAAAGCAGTATTAAGACCTGATGGTAGTTGTTTTTCGCCCATAGACATCTGTAAATAACTCTATGAAAAGTGTTTTATCTGAAGTCGAAGCTGATGAGTCAAAGGTCGCCTCACATTAACACCCTTCCTCCAATACAAAATAATTGCTTCTCGCTAGAAAAAGGTATGATAAAACCATGTCGATGTTTTTTTGTATAAATCACATACTTATTTGTACACGATGAAGAGTTTTGTGTTACTTAAGCGAAGTTGATGTCAATTATTAATTGATGAAAAATGTAGCATAATGCTACAATTTTGTTACGATTTCCATGTCACTGGTATAAAATATTTTATTTAGTTCCTCATTCAGAATTTCCTGGGTAAGGGGTTTATTGCTCTTGTAGCGCCTGAAATACAATAAAATATAGACTATACGCCTGTTAGAAAAAAACATTTTTCAAATAAGACACATAGTGTCATCAAAAGTTTTGCTACAATTGATAACACTGTAGTTGATAATTGCATAATTATGATTTATTTATATATAAGCAACATCGACCTATCAAAGTATTAAACGAAGTGGTCGACGTAAATACTTTCTTGTATTTTCTTATATTTTGTACACGTTGTCTGAAAATATGAAGTCTTTCAAATCTTAAGGGAATGGTTCACACGAACATGTATATTTAACACGTTGCAGAGTATTTAAGTAGAGTAAATTTTAATTTGAATGTCCCTGAAAATGTTTTATTCGTAAATGCAGATTTTTTGATTACAAATGTAAATAGGCCCGGGAATTCTATTTTGAAAACTATGTTCGTATTGGGCTTGTTATCGAATCCCACGTTCCGAGATAGGCTTAGTGCGTACGACTACGTGAAGGTGCGAAGAAAGCAAATATTTTTCGCGTGATCCCGTGTCGATCCGTCGGCTCACGTACGGAATTTATTGGCCTCTCTAATAAAACAGAACACATCCTCTGCATTCAATCGTGAGGTAGGCAGTCCGTCTTCGCAAATATGGACATTTTATTATCCGCGTGTGAGATAAATTTTACCAAATATGAAATAGGTATACCAAATATTGTTGTATTTTATTATTTATGTTTATAAAGATAATGCGCTCCCTCAGTACGTTGTAACATTTTTCATGCCTGATTTATAATTTTATTACTGTAGATAACTTATATAAATGCGTAGACCACGAAACCTCCACCATTTCATAATTGTTTAAATTAGCTATTTGTTAGCTAATTAATTATTGCACTTGTATACTTTTTTTGAAAACAAGAGCCACTATAAATGTTAGCCGGATACAATAGCATAATTAGCGCATCTTGGCTTAGCCTCACTTTCTAGGCAAAACAAGAAGAAACTGTGATTGCTCCAACTTCATCTACCTGTACAAATTAAAAGCAAAAACTTCCAGCTTTGTCCTAGTTCCGTTTAAAATCCATATTACAGCTTCGCTTATTATGGCGCTTTATTTGTATCCGTAGACACTCAATAATGTGTTAAAGGATTTAAAAACAAGAAATTGCATAGGTTATTGTAAAAACTAAAATTGATTAGATAAAAAAATAAGTGAAACAAATACTTCAATAATTACATTAAAAAATAGAAATTAAATATTAAGAATATGGTGCTGCATATTATTTGTTTTGTAATGTAATGTTCAAAAAATTTTGCTATTATCTATACTTTCGGATTTGAGTAACATTTAAACATATATATTTATGTAATACTTCAGTGGTACTTCCGACAGAAAATTCTGATTCGGAATGTTTACAAGAACATCAAATATAATAAAATATCCCGAAGTTTTTAGGAAAAATGTAATAAAAGCACATTTTATATTATGTTCATATTAAAATATCAGTCGCGGTGTCGAGCCAGGGATGATAGTGGCGCGCTTGGCGTAACTCCAAACAATATGGTGCATATCAAAAATACTTAAAAGTCTTTATGGCCTCATTTTGTAATTCCAGTGCCGTAAACACCGGTTAGTGAAAACGTAGGTTCAATTATTTTGTCCGGCTGGAAGCCAGGGTTCAAATCCAAAGAACGAACTGTAATATGTACATTCACTTGTTTTAACGGGAAAGAAAATATCGCGAAACTTACATACGTGTCTTAAAATTCTATTATGTCCTTAAATATGTGAAAAGTATATTAACTTGTCATCAGCCAGGTTGGGATATAGCCTTGCATCTTAATGTTACAGGAGAACGGTACACAACAGTAAACCCGAAACCTCTTTGCGCCCTTTGAATCCGTCCCGTGAGTCGCCTATAGATAATGTTCTGCAATTAATTCGATAATGTTCTGCTTCGTTACACTAGCTTTAAGGAAAAAAAAACAGCAAACATAGCGCGATGTTATATAGCCTTCCTCAATAAATTGACTATTCAACATAAAAATATTTTTTCAATTCAATCCAATAGTTCCTGACATTAGCGCGTTCAACCAAGCAAACAAACTCTTCAGCTTTATTATATTATAATATTGATACATAATTACAATACCATGTATACGAACCGTGACTTTGTGATGTTTATAAATTAATAAGTATAGATATTCAGTTCTTAATTATTAAATATTATTATTTACCTTTATGTAGAAAACCTCGAAATTTAAATAAATTTATGCAGACCCACAAATTGAAATCTCAGGTGGTTGCTTTGCCCAACTTTTCGACCAGATTCGTTAGATCTCCTTTCTTGCCTGTATTTTTATATCAGGAGGAACATAGGTAGGGATGGTAAAGAATTGGAGAGGTCCAATTGCTTTGGGCAGGTAACGGCCCGGATTTGTATTCAGACAGGCTCCCGGTTACCCGACCGACATGATCCGGGGAAATTTGAGGCACAAATCCGGATTCTTTTGTATTCACGGTCCATAGAAATAGTTTGAAGCATTTGTTAAGTTGAAATACTAAAATCTGTTTTACGTTGGTGCACTTGTGTGAAAAGAATATATCGTATCGTATCTGTTTGTCAACACAAACAGTGAGATACTAATGTAAGTTTTAAAAATATATACGTAACCAACAGCGGCATTAATTTTGCAATGAAATAAATAAATCTACATGTACCGCTTGTCATTATGCGTCCATTGATATGAAATGAAATGAGATAATTTGTTGTACAATTTTGTTAATTAAAATTTTGACTTATTTGTAATTTGTCAGTGTGGTAATATTTTGTTGTACTTTTAAATACCTATTTTGTTGGGATGTGCTATTATTCATGATGTGCGATTTATAAAGTACTAGCTCATTCCTGCGGCTCCGCCCGTTTCGGTCACGTTTACCACTTCATAAGCTATTTGTGTGCAAAATTTTAGCCAAATTTGATCAGTTTTTGCGTGAAACACACAAACATAAATCCTCACAATTTCGCTTTTATACTATTGCTAGTAGGGCGTTCATATTTGGCTAAAGTAAATTGGCTCGCAGAAAATGCATATATCATTAAGTCCACCTTCTTACATACATTTTGTAAGGTGCATAAAGCTAATACAAAATCATCATTACCGTCATTTCGGAAGCTCTTTTCAAAGGGAAGAAGCGACAAAATAAACATAAACAGAACACTAATATAATGTCTGAATCGATATTACAATATTTACGATAGATAATGTATTGTGGGTAATAAAAATGCCGATATCGAGGCGAAACGAATTCTGCTTCGAGCTGAAATAAGATTTGTAATGTAAGTGTGGAGGTGGCGACACCTACGGGGCTTCGCCGGCATCGTAATATCCAGAACATACGCCGCATCTTTATTTTATTTCGGAATATACGTGTTTCATATTTTTAGTGCCAAACGTACGCGAGTAGTAATATCGGGATAAATTTACACGGTTGATTTCTCTATTGTACTCGATGGTCGTCGTGAACGTATCTGACCGGCTTTAAAGAAGACTCGAATCTTACTTTGAGTAGATTAATGACTAAGGACCATGGACTACGGTAACAAGGGGAGACATACTTAAACGAGGCGTACTGTAGTTCTCAGGAGTAGCGATGCCTCTGTGGCCAACCTCAGATAAGACTTTGAACTTATCTGGGGTTGATTACAGATGACCATGTGCGGTACTGGCCACTTGTCATCAGTGGACTGCATGCTCGTTTGCTACGTCCACATTATAAAAAACCGTTCAGTCGAATGTAATGCGACTTGCGTTTTTTTATGATTGTAGCAAACGAGCCTGCAGCCCACCTGATGGTCAGTGGTTACTGCCGTATGGACATCTGTAATCAACCCTAGAATCGAAGTCTCACCTACGGTTAGCCACAGGTGCGTTGCTACCCCTAAGAACTAAGATGGGGTGCCTCGGAAAACTATGTCTCCCTTACCACATCCTTCAGACCAGAGACAACAGCGCATACACTGCCGTTAAGTATTAGGCAGAAATACGGCAGCATAACACTGCTGTTATTAGGCAGAAATAGGTGTGGCGGTGGGGCTTTCGGAGTCGAACCACAAAAAGGTCTACCACCCTCAAAATAATTTAAGATATATTATACCCACGATTTTATTTCTGTTCTTCATTAAAAAATCGTAAAAGACCTTGTTCACAAAGAGGGTCTAATTAGTCCATACTATGGCTTAATTAGCCATTCTCTTGTGTTTAATTGTAGCCTAATCTCTTAATTTTTCATGCGCCGCTATCTCACGTAAAGATACAACATTATAGGACTCGCACTCACATAGTACACTCATCCTGTCCTTGTTGTGTTCTATGTATTGTAGTAATTAATTAACAGAGGATAATCAGTGCCACTCGTTGTATTCATTTGCTTCAATGACATATTTTTATCTTTGTTATCCTGTGCTTGGGCTAGTGTTTTATTTCACAAATATTGACAGATTTGTGTGAAGAATTGTATGAACGAGCGTGAAGTGTTTACACTACCATCCAAGTTATTTGTAATAGATGTTGAAATACTAGATTGGAGTCTGTGCTAGCCATAGATCAATTGGTAGATTTTACACGCCATTGTTTTTTTTATCACATTAGAGTAGCAAACGAGCATGCTGCCTACCTGATGGTAAGTGGCCACTGCCACCCGTGGACATCTGTAAGCAAATTCATATAAAACAAAGGTTCTATCTGAAATCAATAACAGATGCATCGCTACTTCCGAGAACTAATGGTCGCCTCATATGTAATACGGATTTACATTTTTCCTGTACTTTTTGGGATGCGTGATCCAATGATCCCACAATGAGGGCTGGTGTACCATGCTGGTACAATACTGGAAGCGTAAAACAGCTGATTATATTGTCTACTCGCTATGAGCGCTATACTTACAACTAACTGATCACTGACGTAATACTAGCAAACGCTCGTAACAATAAAACATACACAGTATTTTATCTTCACGTGCATGCGTCACGTAGGTACCTACGTTGCCGAGTACTAATAGCTATATGACAAAAAAATCATCAAAATCCGTCCCGTAGTTTTTGCGTTAAAGCGGCACAACAGACAAAAATTTCAAAATGATTTTTTTGGCTTGTGTTACCTACTTATTTCAAGACACCTGGAAATATTTTTTTTTTGAAATATACAGAATTGAAGTCTTCTACGGTTTTATTACATGTATAGATAGATTATCGCACCAGTTTCACTGTGACCACATTTCGTGACGATTTCACGACTATTATTATTTGGTGGTTAAAATAATAATTTATCGCCTATTATTCAGTCTCTAATTTGAAATAACTTAGTTCTTGCTTGCAATAAAATACTTTAAAATAATTTTTAAGGACAGACAAACATAATCTTATTTCTATACATCAATATCGCGATAAACCCACGGAACACCTGCTCGTTTCGTATACCTAAGAGCCACGCGTTAGGAGCAGCTGTGTATCAGTTCGGCTACACCTGCCTTTTTGTTAAATCAAGTCGCTCACCAAGTAGCCAAATAGACACTTAATGCAATTATTTTTGCAAAATAGCTAGTTGGTATATATGAAAACAATGAACTAAAATATACAAAGGAAACAACAAACAAACTTCTCACTTACTTCTAAACTACCTGCCGGATCTTTTCTTTTTAATTTTTAAATATCACACAGATCCTATGTTGAAAGACGTAAACGAATTTTCTATAACAATGTTACTTTTCCTTTTTAGCGTTGAAGTATTCTATTTCGGTGGATCCGTATCCAGGCTTTCTACTTAACTTTGTAAGCTCACGCCACTACTAATTAACTTAGATTCGTCGGGAAGATTCGAGTCGTACAACCGTATCACGATCTACAATTTGGGATATATCGACGTCAGAAAGCAATGTTATTTTACCTCGAAAAATACGACTGTTCATCAGTGACAAAAAACTATTTATATAATTCAAAACTTTGAATTAGATGGTCCACTTGTATGTTATTTTGTTAATAATAAATTTAAACGAAAAAATATTGTATCTCAACTATAAAAGCCTTCTAAGGTTAGTGTTGTTGATTTTGTGTATATTATTGAAATTCGCATTTTTTAGTTACGACCACTGCGCTTTCCCGTGTCGATATATCTCTGCACAGAAAAAACAAAGTGAATGATTAAAAAATAATTAACAGTTAACAGTTACACACATTGGTAAAAACCTTATCCGATCGATTTATTTACTACGAGTAGTTACTTACGACGACGACGACGACCCACGTGGTGGAATGACCACCATACCGGTCTGACACGCAGTGGGTCGCGGGTTTAATCCCCGTCCAGATAGACATCTGAATGATGAGTTTAGATTTTGTTCTGGGTTTGGGTGTTCGTGTATTCGTCTTTGTGTGTCCATGGCACCCACGACACAGGAGAAAATCCTACTGTGGGGCTATGAGTGTAGAAAGCGTTTATGTTTATGTTTACTTAACATTGATCTTTAGAACACTTGGTGCAAATTCAATAAAATGAGGTAATCCGACGTGACGTCATTTGTTTTTCGCTTAAATCGATTGATACTAGTACTTCTACCGATAAATTGCACTGTGAACATAATCAGGTAAACATGATTTCGTGTATTGGATGCAGCCATAAATGTTAAGGTTCGGTGACGAATCAGTCGGTCAATCAATCGGTATAAGTCCTTTTATAAATATTCGTTTATTTCTAGTTTTATAGATTGTGACATATTTATTTACATGCAGTATGTACCTGTATATTTAATGGTTAACCTTGTCTAAGTCCTAGAAGGCGTTATGGTCAGTACCTTCGGGGTCGCTAAGATTGAATGTCCTAGCGTAAATATCGATTTCTGATCGACTAAAATTATTTCAAATATTTCCTTATTATATATTACTACTAAATCCACACACAAGGTTACTTGCGCAGGTTTTTATTTGTGAAACCATAAATATTTAAGTGTTAAAAAGTATACAATAGAACTCTCAGGTAAATCTTCTATCTTAAGACGAATGTCCCGTTATACTTCGGTCAGACGTTTCCAAGATCAACCCGTATTGTCGACGATGTGTCCTAAGTATGAGTTTAAGTTTCATCAAAACAATCATTGTTTACGTTTAACGAAACTGTAAACGTGCAATGTAAACTACATTGCACGTTGTGTGGAAAACTTAAACAATCATTTTTTTACCCGACTGCTTCAGACGAAGGGTAAAGTTTTTCGAGCGTATGTATGTATGTCCCTTTCTT
>DWTU01002282.1:0-11728 GCA_018251515.1 Cecropterus confusis | reverse complement strand
ATTTATGAATAATATTCTTTAAAATTATATAAAAATTGCACTCCCACAGGGTTTTTACAGAGAAACAATACTTATATGTACCATCACACAATGTACCTGTATTTAATGCAATAAAACATATTGATTACTGATTACTGATTCAATGCAATTACTCACTTTGTAAATGCATTTCCGAAGCATTGGTAAGATAATCATAAGCATGAAAATGTATGATAAAAAATTCTTCTAAAGACTATTCATTAGGTGGAAATTAGCACTCGTGGAACTTGGTCGTGTCGATAATAAACTTGATAAAATAATATATAATCACAAGATATGTGAACCCGTTGAATGATCCTTTATGTGATAAGCTTATTTCCATATTAGTGTAATTCAAAGGTATTGAAGATGGGGCAATATGAAGTATCCACTGTATCAGGAACGGTAGACAAAGGTGGAAACGATGCGGTGGATTTGGATCAAGCCATTTCAGTTGCAGGTCAGTTCATGCTTTAGTAGGCCGTCAGAGATTTTATGTTGTAAAAGCCACCTGTAATCAATCTCGATTAGGATAAGAATCCTACATGATACCGATTATTGCGAACTAGGTAACTGCTGTAGGGCCCAAAAAAACAGTAATAGTAGTGCCAATCCAGGCAAACCTTTAACCGCTCGGTCACGAAACTTTGTATTCGTTGAACAATTTTACATACCCTGAAAACATTCACATTAATATTAACATACATTTAATTAAATTTTATCAGTCGCTTCAGTTGAAAGATTAGGGTTCATTTGACAATAGATATTGTGGCTTCAAGCCATTCGAAAAAAAGCAAAATCGATAATCATTCGATAATTTGAAAATAAGATAAAGTATTTATTCCTATATGCCATATAAATAACTGAGAAATATTGTTTTTTTTTTCACAAGCCTTATATTACCACAGTTTGAATTCTAAATTCTTTAAAAAATTAATTATTCCCTTTATAACGTATTAATCAAAAAGATTAGAAAGTCGTGAGGATCGATTTGTCGTAAATTATTTATATATAGTTTATTAATTATCGATTTGTTGTGTGTGCTTAGGTGACGCTTTCATGACATGATACTACTGATATAACATCAAAGCTTCAAATCAATTTTATTCTATCCATCTTTCCCTTCAGGTCTTGGAATATACAACATAAAGTATATGGTTGTATTAGCCCTTTTTCTCATTGGAGCTATACTCGAACCAGTTGGCTACTCATTTATTCTACCAGCTTCGAAATGTGATTTAGAAATGACGGACTCTATCAGAGGCTTCGTAGGATCTATTCCATTCATAGGTAAGCAGTATTGTTTGCTTTTAATACTTTGATATTATTTACGAAATATATTATGTTCTAATGAACGGTTCGGTTAGAGCAGAAATACGAGCACTATAATTTAACCTGCACGACGGTTATTATATTGGTAAATAAATTCTATTTGAGTCTACTTCATTTCATTCATCGTATGTCTCTACTTATGAATCATATTATATATTCATAAATACCAAATGAGCAATTCCTTTGGCTTAGGCTTGCAGTATATTGGCATCATTGAGGTTCAGTAGTTGAAGGTCACATTCAACATGGATATTTAAAAATTCCATAAATTAGTGGTAAAATAGGGATTGAACATATTAGTGAAAGGTCATCAGTGTTAAGTGAGAAATATATATATTATATATATTTCTCACATGTCATTATATTATTCCAGGAAATCTTAATAAATTTAAATTTTCTATTATTTTTTTAGATTATAATTTAAGCGTACTTAGTTGGGAGCGAAGTCAATCATATCACAATGATATCTCAATCCATGTTTGTTTAAAATAAGAAGAATAACAATAACCTCTTCCCCCCGGACCACTGTACAGTGTAAACGTATACAAACCGCGCAATATTTACTGAAAAATTAAAAATTAAATGTTTTTGTGAAATTAAATCAGAAAGAAAAATAAGATCGCATAAATTGAAAGTGTTGTGGCTCCTAGTACCTCAGCAGTCATCGCAACGTACGCATCGGTACCATTGGCAAGTAAAATACTCTTATCTGACCAATCTTGCGCGGGCGCAACAGAAGACATCTTGCAAAACGCTTAAACCACGCCCCCGTGGTAGTTGGTTGGATGCTTAGTGCTGCACGGCCCCGCCTACTGTGACGTATAGTCCAGGGACGCTCAATTGGCCATACATACCTGTTGCATTCCGCTAAGTTTTATTACTGCATTACATCTCTGACACCCTAGTACTAATGGATTCATCAATGGACAAATCTTTTACCGATGCGGAGTCACCGCCGAGCTACATATCACAACGTGTCAAAAATACTACTAGAATTGATACGCAAGACCCAATTATAATGCAGTTAAATGATTTTAGACAAGATATTAAAGAAATGATGACCGCTTTTACAACAAAAAATGAAAAGGAATTACAGCAAGTCACGACTAGTTTAAAAGTTATACAGCAATCTAACGTTAACATCGAAAGTTCCGTAGCATACTTAACCGCACAAAATGAAGAATTTAAAAAAAAGATTAATCAACTCGAAAGTCAAATTAGGGAAGACAAGAAATACATAACAGTTTTAGAAAATAAAATTGAGGAAATTCAATTGGTATGTCGTAAAAATAATTTTCAAATAAAAAACGTACCAAAAAAAAATAATGAAACTAAGGAAGATCTTATTGAGATGGTAACGTGCCTAAGCGAAAATTTGGAATGTCATATCAATAAGGCAGACATTAGAGACATATACAGGTTGCGTGGAAAAAATTCTGAAGTTAAGAACAATCCGATAGTGGTGGAAACCAGCTCGTCTCTGCTAAAAACCGAGATTCTCAAAAAAGGAAAAGCCTTTAATAAAAAACATAGATCTAAAATATGCAGTAAACACCTAGGATTTAAAAAGGATACTGATGTCCCAATCTTCTTATCAGAACACCTGACTGCCAAAGGGTCTAGACTACACTTTCTCGCAAGGGATCTAACAAAAACTCAATCTTATAAGTTTTGTTGGACTGCATATGGGAAGGTCTATGTAAGGAAAGACGAAAGTTCGCCTATCATTACTATTAAAAGTGAGGATCAGATTCAAAAGCTGCAATCAGGAAAATGACTATCCGTTGTAAGATACATAATATATATTTTCTATAGATTTTCTAAGATAAGATTTATGGTAGCATTATATACATGGGCTGTTATAGTAGCACTATATAATTTCACATTTTCATGTATAGTTATAAAGTTGAATATAATTTTGTATTATACTATGTATCAGATACTATATAATTTTGTTAGATATGTCAGTTTGGTTTCTTATGTATATTTTTTAAGTCTTATTTAACATATATTGTAATACACAATCATCAGAATACACGACACGCTTCATTAAGTTTAATTTAGAAATATTCCCATTAAACTCTCACACACTCATTGCAAGCACACTACACATTTACACATACTCACAAAACATATACAAGATAAATGAGATCAACGTACAATACTATATAAATGGGGTTGATTTATATAATTTATATAATTTAATAAATTTTAGTGATGTGGCACTTAACTACGACAAAATTACAATTTCGAGCAATTTTAATATTCACACAATAGTGATGTCTATATCTAAATGCTTTCAAAATGGATATTAAGTCTTTACAGACAATTCAAGAAATAGACAGCATAGATATAGCGCAGGTAATAGAATGTAGTACTTCGGACCTAACCAAACATATTTTTGTGAATAAAAGCGATCTCACTATAATTTCCCAGAATATTAGAAGTATATACCATAACTTTGATGATTTTTTAATAACAGTTTCTAGCTTTAAATTTAGCACAGACATAATGATTTTAACAGAATGTAGACTTAGCTTAAATAAACCTATTCCGCAACTTGATAACTATTCATCTTATTTTACAAAGTACCAGGTAAATCAGAACGATGGAGTTGTGGTTTATATTAAAAACACGTTAAAACATAAAGTAACTGAAATTAAATTATCACAAGCATCTTGTCTCTTGCTGGATGTACTCAATAATTACATATTTTGTATTTATCGTTCCCCATCCAACATTAACATTGAGAGTTTTATTGATTCACTCGACAGTCAATTAAACACACTTAATTCCCAAAAAAACCTCATCATAGCAGGGGACATAAATATTAATATAAAAACGAAACCTACAGAACTTCCTTATGAGTTCAAAAATCGTGTTAATTATCTCAATATGCTATCAACACATGGTATACTTCCTGGGCATACCTTGCCAACAAGAGAAAGAAATTGTTTAGATCATTTCATGTTAAAAATTAATAAGAAAAAGGTTTCACCATTTATAGCTATTTTACATACGTCTATTACAGATCATTACACTACATTTTTGTCCTTATCTAAATTAAAAAGCAATGTAAATACTAATAAAACTACAACTATTATAGATTATAAAAATGCGCTAAATCATTTACAAAAGCATAACTTAAAAGATTTATTGTTTTATAACGATCCAAACTTGTTAACTAGCCAGCTAATACAACGTCTATCTGATTTATTAAATTCATATACTCAAATTAAACTTATTCCTAGTAATAAACGTATCATCAAGCCATGGATAACATCTGGCATATTACGTTGCATTAGAAATCGTAACAATTTACAAAAAATGACTAGAAAAGACCCTCATGATGAAATTCTAAATATAACGTACAAAAGGTATAGGAACTACTGCAATAATCTCTTAAAACAACTGAAACGAAAATATGAACGGGAACTACTTGCTAAATCAGTATCAAATAATAAATTGTTATGGAAAAATATTAAAAATATTACCTATTGTAATAAAACTACAGATCAAAATACAGAACTATTAAGTATAAAATCGACACCTACACAATCAATTAACTTTATAAATAACTATTTTGGAAATATTGGAAAACATTTAGCACAGCAAATTAAACCAAGCAGCGTTAAAGTTTATCATGATAACCTGTCTATTCAAGCTAATTCCTTCGTACTATTAAATACTGACTCTGACGAGGTGGAAAGGATATTAATGAGTCTCAAAACAGATAGCGCCTCCGGTTGGGATGGAATCTCTACAAGATTTTTAAAACAGGCCAGGAACGAAGTCGTTCCAATTATTACTCACCTGTCTAATTTATGTTTTGAAAAAGGGGTTTTCCCTGAAAAATTAAAAAGATCCACTATTGTTCCGATATTTAAGGGAGGTGACAGAGACAACATTAGCAATTATAGACCTATATCAATTTTACCCGCGTTATCTAAAATACTTGAAAAATTAATTAATATTCGACTCCTAAATTACCTTCAAAAATTCGACATATTATCTCCTTATCAATTTGGTTTTCGGCATGGCAAGTCTAGTGAGGATGCAGTTGCTACTATGACGTCATTAGTGGTGGATCAAGTTGATAAAGGACAGAAATGTATAACTGTGTACCTAGATCTTATGAAAGCTTTCGACACAGTATCTGTACCGCTACTTATATGCAAACTAGAAAAGGCGGGAATAAGAGGGACTCCACTCGAATTGTTTAAGGACTACCTCTCTAATAGGAAACAACGCGTAAAACTTAATCAGTTCATTAGCGAAGACGTAAATATATCGTATGGCGTGCCTCAAGGCAGTGTGCTAGGACCATCTCTATTTCTGCTCTATATCAATGATCTATGCAACTTAAAGATCAATAGTGCACAAATAATATCATACGCTGATGATACAGCTGTCATCTTCAAAGGGAAATCGTGGCAAGAAGTCAAGGAGAGAACAGAAATTGGAATGTCTCTTGTAACTGACTGGCTAAATTTAAATTTATTAACTCTAAATACTAATAAAACCAACTATATGTGTTTTAGAATTTCTAAACACACACAACTCCCTGAAGATTTTGATATTAGAATACATACATGTGTCAATATAAAAAATTGTTCATCAAGTAACTGCCCCATAATAAATAAAGTAACACAAAATAAATATTTAGGAGTAATAATAGATGAAAGACTGTCATGGTATTCTCATATTGAACATGTAACCAACAGAATAGCTAAATTGAACTGAATTTTTAATGGAAACCAAGACAAAGAAAATAGTAATAATTTAATATTATATATGTAAATTGCAGAATGTTTTGAATACAGACAGTAACATCATCCTCTTTGCCGTTGTTGGAATCCCCCAATTTTTGTTATTTTCGAGACAATCCTCTTCCCGTGTGTTAGATAAAAGATAACCAAATCCTAGAATATTTGACATAATGTTTTTTCACGACACAGAGCTGTGTCCTTATTTAGCTACAAAATCGTCGAGTGTATTGTCGCCTGTTGTTGTTGCTATGATTTTCATTTTAGTCAACACTGGATTAGATAAGACCCTAACTGAGGATGGCAACAGATGCGTTGCTACTTCTGAGGACAAGTGGACTTAAAATCGTGAACGCCTCGGATTAGTATGTGTCTTTGCCACACCTTTCAAATCAGATCTCATCAGCACCTAACAGTGCTGTTAAGGCTGTAGAAGGTGTGGCGATGGTACCTTGAGGATTGTATAAGTAATTTTTATTTGAAAGACGGCTAAAAAGAGTTTTTGATGCATCGACCCATTAACCGCTAAATTATTGAAGGATAATTTATAATGATTTATGCACCATATTGCCTACAATCTTCATCTTTTTAATTTATTTTACGAATAAACAAAAAAGTAATCAACTTCATGAGTAAACATTAAACTCAGTCTGCGGCGTACACTTGTAAACAATAAAAAATTGATATCCGTACTAATACTATGAAGAGAAAAGCTTTGTTACTTCTTATTCTTGTATTTTTGGATTATTGGATTTTTGTATGTTTGTAATGTACGAGTACAAACTCAAGAACCACTGAACCGATTTTAAACAATCTTTGACCGTTAGAAAGATAAATTATTCCAAAGTAATACAGAGATAGAAAAAGTAAGGGATCCTTGCCAAAACTTCAATAATGTGAACCAAAGTGTAAAAAAATGCTTAAAAATGCTTTCCGTCGCGTACCTATAGACGATAGAACAAAAAATGTTCTACAATATTAGAGAACACATCAATATGCACAGAAAACCTTGTAATAGTATACGTCTAACTATTGTAGTTGTGTCACTATGACAACTTTTTATAATTTAAAAGTTAATAAAAAAGCTGATGAAAATCAGACCATGATAACAATACTTTCGTATTATTCCTTATCCAAAAAATATATATCATACTTAAAACTGTTTCAATACCTACAGACAAATTTTTGATTTACTCAAATCAGACACTCCATTCAGAAGATATTACAAAATTAGGAAAATATACACCGCCACCGTCGCACTATGACCAGTGTGGCTCCACGCAAAGCAGCCGTAGCGGAGGCCTGGTTTTTTTCGAGAGCTATAGTAACACTAAGAAACAATTCAATAAATAAGAGAAACGAAATTATTATGGAACAAGTACCCGGTGATTTTAAGTGTTACAAATATATTGGCAGCGGGCGTACTGTCGAAGTACAGTGCATTACACACAAGATTTTTTTAATTTCTTCAATCGAGTCGCATGAATCTCACGAATTAAAATTAAAAGTTGGTACTCCCATTATACGATTGAGAAATTTAAGCCCCCCTAATATGTGCACATGACTTTTGGTAAAGGAACAACGTGACAATCATCACCGTCCCCGCGGCCGGACAGTTCGCGCATGTTCCGCGGAACCAGATGATAACGTCGGATTAGCCTATATATTTTAAAAGGCTACAACTTCTTCGAAAGATATTGTTTACTTATATTACTTTAAATGTATTCCAGGCCCCTTGACGTAAGAAAAAAGTGATTTTCTCATGGGCATATGGCCTTTTATACGTCGCCCTTTCTCGAGTAGGATCACCTGAAAATCAATATGTTTTGTTGTCATCTACAAATACCACTGTTCACATAGTCTACAGTGATGCTTTAAGGTAAACATTTTCATAAATAAAGTAAACATGTATAATACATTACACGTAAATAAAGGAATTAACAAAATAACTAAAGTTGTTTTCTGTAATAGAATTCTTTGTTTTTAATTGTATATAAAATGAATCATTGAATAATTTCATCATCAAATGAATAATTTCCTTCCTTCTATTTGGGTACGGTACATTAAGTAAGCACAACAACCGAGGTTGTTCGCTGAACGCCAAAGAAAATAATGTTCTAATATTAAACCTGTTGCTGAAATAACATTGTTTCTCTATACAAGATGATTTTTTAAACTTTCCTGACGCTGACGTCTCTTATCGGTTTCACTTCACCTTTTTTCACAATCCCATTTGGTTCTGAAGAGAATTTATTTCGTACAAAGTACTTCTTGTACATCTAAATCTCTTTGGATATATTTACATTGATAAAAGGTTTCTTTCAGATTCATATCAGAGGATAAATAGAGAAATTGGGGTTGCTTATGCAGCAATGGATAAGGCAGTTTAAACTACCATGCCTTTATGCTGGCACTACATCTTGTTTCATATCTTTGTATTTTCACTGCATGATATGCACATGTTTTTACATAAATATACGAAATTTTAATACTATGATATTTTACATAGCATAATAAAGTATTTAATAATACTTATAGTGTTACGTTGTACGTTTAGATCAACTTTAGTTCAATAAGTAAATCAAATTCAGAACTATTTCGAAAAGTATGTTAGGTTAAAAATTAAAACTCGGAACAAACCACATTACAACCCTAACCGTAAAGTTATTGGTCCTCCCTCTTATAAACGACAATGATTCAATGTTGAAATAAATTGATTAATTACTTATGCATAGAATACTTGATAGAGTAGCTAGTTCTGTCAGTTTAGGGATAAATGAAGAGGTGCCTAAGGGCAATTTTGCCCGTAGACGTGCTCGTTGGTGCTCTTCAAAACGGAATGAAGAACCGCGGCCCATTTATGATTTTTTTTTTGGTTAATATCCTCTGTGGCTAACCTCCGGTAAGACTGATGTTATTTAGGGTTAGCTACAGATGTCCATGGCCATGGTCACATATGATTAGTGACCACTGCATGCTCGAATGCTACTTTCATATTATACAAAATGTTTGACCGTGGTAGAGCTCTTTGTGGTTCGACTTCTAAAGCACATACTTTTCCAAGGCATTCCATCTTAATCCTCAAGTGGCAGTGCATCTGTGGCTAACCTTAGGTACCACTTTGATCTTACGTAGGGTTGATTACAGATGGCCTTGGGCGACAGTAGCCATTTACCATCAGGTGGGCTGCGTGCTCCTTTACTGCTTCCATACTATGAAAAAAAAAACGTGCAAAGGTAATTAAACAAATATACTCAAAATCTACTTGATATTAATGAATAAAAATGACAATGAAATGAAATCTATGACACTTTCGATAAATTTTCACTCTCTCAATCTATAATCGTTAATCACTCTTTTATAAGTCGTTTTATTTTGAAAAAAAAAACCCGTGCTCAGTAGAATAGAAAAGTGTTGACAATGGTGATGACTAACATAGCTGCCCATTCAAATTAATCATCGTGAGTAACCGTAACAAGGAGCCCCTTTATTACCTCACGCGTAAACACATCGCTGACGCCGTCGGCGATTCACTTCAAATATTCCATGCATTCGTGATTGATTGTGCCAATTGATTTCATTGTTTGGCTTGGATCCTTAGGAGAATTACAATAGATCAGTTAGCAAGTAATGATTATGTGCTCTCAAAATAGTTAAGAGTTAATAGGTATGTAATAGGTATGTATACGATCTCCTTAAATTGTTGTATTAAGCGGATGACACCATTTTTGTGTGGTGGTGGTTCTTCCGAAGTCGAACCACAAAGAGTTCTACCATTTTCATAACCTCAACCTTTTATTTATTTATTAGTAAATGCCCTATATTACTCTAATGTACCCTAATATTATCATCTCATATTATATACTAAATAATCATCAAGTGTTAAATTCCTTAATATAGATATGCAAATTAAGATGGAGCAAAATAATAAAATTAGATAAAAAATTATACTATACCAGTTTTCACTTGGACAAATAAAACATTCAAATTTAACTGATAACAAATATTTATCATAATAAGTAAATTTACAAATAACGTATTGTATTAGCAAATTTATAGTAAAATTATCTGAAGTGAACACGTCGACAGTGACGGCACCACCTCCATTTTTGGCTTATAACAGCAGTGTAAGTTGTTTACGTAGTCCATTTAATGTTAAGTGGTAACTATATAGATGTAATGTCCTATGGTGTATATCTCTGAAACGGATCGTAAATGCATAATAGCCTTTTGTGACTATGTTGCAGCGCGACATATTAAAACCTCTGCATTAGCAAATCTACTATACTTATAAAAAATATTTTGAAAATTTAGGATAGGCATCCCTGTAGTTCCGGGATAAGAATAGGCTTACGGTATCCTCTGTCTTTGGTAAGAGGCGACTACAAGGGGGCTTGCGGCATTACTGGCGGTAAGAGTGGGAACTCTAGCCGTTTAGCCAAGCTACCTCGGGAAGGACGGTGTTATGTGTGGTAGCATACCGTCGTAAAGATCAGACGGTATGGTGGATCCAGCGGCTCACCTGGGCGGAGCCCGATGAAGCAAAGCTCTCAGAAGATTTTGGTTGCATTCCTTTGGCGATCCCAGAATCTTCTTCGCAACGCCGCGGATTGCGACCGGTGGAGTTTTAGTGCTTTAAAAATCCCACACAACCTGCCGTCGCTCCTACGGCGTCGGGTACCTTTTGAAGATTTCCCCCTTGAGATCAAAATAAAGAGGATGGGATAGACCCTCATTAATTAATTTATATACATAATTAAGAAAGGCAACATTT
This sequence comes from Cecropterus confusis, assembly GCA_018251515.1. Lineage (NCBI taxonomy): Eukaryota > Metazoa > Arthropoda > Insecta > Lepidoptera > Hesperiidae > Cecropterus > Cecropterus confusis. The sequence continues at coordinate 838 of DWTU01002282.1, read as the reverse complement.
TTTGACACTCCTCTCCAGGGTCTTTTCCTTAAATAGGGATGGGAAGTTTTTTAGAAACTCCGTCAGTATTGAAGAAAACCTAATTAGTAAATAACTTTCTGGTTACAAATAACACGTCCATTTAATTTTTTCAAATTTAATCCTAAGAGCTTTAATTCTTAATCTTATTACATTGAGTGTGAGCATATACAGATGAAGTCGTTGTTTTTTTACAGGTAAATCAGAAAGATTTACAATGCCTTTACAGTCGAAAGTAATAGAAAAAAATAGAAAATAAAGATTTAAAAAAATAAGTAAATCATAAAGTATTATTATTACTATATTATACTTATAAGTTAAAACTAATTAAGAGGTTGTTTGTAGACTTTATTTACAGTGAAAGTTATATAAGCGACCCCTGTTTTTTGTTGTTGATATTACTAAATAAATTAATTAGATCTCAACCCCAGTTACGAGTTACTGCGGAGGCCGGTAAATGAAATTTCGTATGCTAATTGATGGAATACAATTAGTAAGCGGGCTAAGATTGTGCGAGCACCTCCTGACGGCCGCGTGACAAGGATCTATAGAATGAAGAAGTGAGAGAGAGATTATATTTGTATAGCTGAAGTACCCGTGTTATGTGACAAAAAATATGTTTTACTCGCTGGAGCTAACCATTGGAGGTACATGAAAAGTGATAAGGACCTCCGGATACAAAATTAAAGGCTATTTTTACTTTTTTAATGGAAATATTAAAGTCTGAAACCATAGGGTGTAACGACGTCACTAAAATAGTCGCTATCTTTAAATAGTGAAAAATATCGAAATCAAAAGTAGCCTATAGACTGACCAGTTA
>DWTU01002281.1:0-11729 GCA_018251515.1 Cecropterus confusis | reverse complement strand
ACAGCAGTGTTATGCGCTGTTGTATTCTGGTCTGAAGGGTGTGGTAAGGGAGATATACTTTTCCGAGGCATTCCACCTTAGTTCTCAGGGGTAGCAACGCATCTGTGGCTAACGTTAGATGAGCCTTTGATCTAGGGTTGATTATAGATGTCCATGAGCGGCAGTAGCCACTTACCGTTAGGTGGGCTGCATGCTCGTTTGCTACTTCTATACTATAAAAAAAAAAACTATATGTTTGCTGGGTGGTAGAACGAATACGTTCGACCGGAGAGGTACCGCCGCCACATTAATTTCTAGTCTTTATCAGTTGCCGTGAGAGTCGTTATCGTTGCTGGCTCGTTTTCGGATGAGGCGACCATCTTAGTCCTTAGGCATGGCAACGTATCTGTAATTGACTGCAGTCAATCTCTGTCAGTCTGCAGTCAACCAATTGACCTCTGTTCTAACTGAAGTTGGTTACAGATGTACAACAGCAGTGGCCACTTGCCATCAGGTGAACTGCTGCACGTTTGCTACTGCGATTTAAAATAAAAACAAATATTAATATACTTATTTCGTATTTTGTCGGTTCAAAGAAACTTCAAAAAAAAAAGCTCAATACAACCACGTCCCATTGACGACCCATGTGGTGGAGCGGTCACCATACCTGACATGCAGTGGGTCCCGGGTTCGATCTCCGGCCAGACAGACATCTGAAAGATGAGTTTAGATTTCTATTCTGGGTCTGGGTGTTTGTGTATTCCTCTTTGTGTGTCCGTGGCACCCACGACATAGGAGAAAATCCTAGTGTGGGGCTTTGAGTGTAGAAAGCGTTTTTTTATATTTTAGTTTATTTTAGTGGTTGTTTTTATACTATCCACGTGTATGAAATCTATCAATTGGACCCGATTTAACTATATAACTAATTAATAGTTACGTTCTTAACATTTGTTAAGAAAATGGCTTATTAAAGTACAAATTGGTAGACGAATTTAGTCTAAAACGTTAATCCTTCATGATGGTCTGTCACAAATATGAAACCTTTTAATCAATTTAAGATTGTGTACACAGTAGGTACCATGTCGCTACACTGTCCGGATGGATAACATCTCACAGAAATAGTGAGTTGAGTGAACAAGACAGCGTCGTAAACCACCGCACTACATTGGATATGACACGTGTACCTAATATTTCTAAGGTTATATTACAGTTTATGGTAAGTGCACTCCACTTTCTACTCTCTGCAGTTACATGGTAGGTATTATGGTGTAAACAACTCATAATTACCGCAGATGTCATTTGTTTAAAGTTCTTTCACTATGATTTTAAGTTTTAGCCATGAAACAGCTAACATAACATGTGCATATGGTAATTTAAATATTTATTAATTGAAGAGGAGTGGAGAAAGATAATATTAATAATAATCTTTATTCATAATTAATAATTAATATCAATGATTAATTAATTTTTTTTAGAACATTGAAATAGCAAACTAGCATGTAATTTACTTCTTAGCAAGCAATTTTATAAAGAACGGGGGTTTTATCTGAATTCACAGATGCGTTGCTACTCCCGAGGACTGAGATGGTCGCCTCGTAATAAAGTAAGCCGAAGTGAAATCTGGAGTACCTATATTATTTACTTATCCAACTAATTAATATGCAAACATTTAAGTTATTTAGCTGAAAAAGCTTAACTGAATAAATCTACTAATACCTACCTCTAAATCATAGCGTTTAGGCAAAACAAAGTTGAATTCTTAACGTGAAATAAAATACCATTTCAAATTCGGATCGGATTATCTTTTAAACGGGTAATTCCTTCTAAAGAAAAACTTGAAATTATTAGTATACCATTAATACAAAAGTTAAAAACCGACCGTCTGTGCGTAATTTCGTGAGGGCGGGAGACGATTATGGCTATTAAATATGCATTAACGAATTTTTCTCCTTAAAAGCTGAAAAAATGGCGTAAAGAGAAAATTGCCAATTAGGCCCACCCGCCTTCAGTACCTACTTTTCACTTAAAATTCAATTTGTTTCTATAAAGTATACATAAAGTGGTGTTAGCGTAACATCCTCCATTTTGCCAGCGTTTAGTATCACATGTTTAATTTATCTGCGTACTTTTGTAATAATAAAAGTGCCTATAATATTCAAGCCTGATCTTTTATTAAGTAAAAGATCTGTGTATTTCTTCAAATAAGCAATAATATAAGATTTTAAGAGGAAACGAGCAGGCAGTTCACCTGGCGGTATGTGGTCACTGTTGCCCTCAGCCATCTTGACGACCCACGTGGGGGAGCGGTCACCATACCCCGGCCAGACAGACATGAATGATGAGTTTAGCTTTTTGTCCTAGATCTGGGTGTTTGTCTATTCGTCTTTGTGTATTCATGGCACCCACGACATATGTGAAATTCGTAGTGTGGGGCTATGAGTGTAGAAAGCGTTATAGCGTTATAAGCGTTATCTGTAAGATGACCATGGCAACCATTCTGGATCAATTCCACGTCCATTCGTAATTCACGATTGTCAGACTGCTATGTTGATTCTTGTATATAAAGACGATGAAAGTGGAATGGTACACACCTTACATTTAGGTACAAATTCAATGTGTCTCAGGGCTCGAATATATGTACTTAACTTACTAGTAATAGGTTTTAATAGATATCATTTGATATAAATAGGTAAAGTTTGGTATAATAGGTGTACTAAACAATATCAATCATAAGTATTGCAGATAAAGTTTACAAAAACCATCATAGAACCTAATTAACAGTACTTCTCATCTTCGATATCAAATTAATCGTCATGAAATGCCTGACGCGACCTATGAATAAATGATCGAAATATAGTTGTGTAACGGAATACACGCTCACAAATGAAAATTAATTATGCAAAGGGATAAATTGACACTAATACCACGAACAGGCGTTACTGAGTTACCGCGTTACTTAGAACTGAGTGGTACGTAACACTTATAACTGAATCGAGATACTCACGTGCTTATTGTAAGTGTATGCAAATTTGGTTAATGTCTATATTATATATGTAATTGCTTGTTAATGTTATGTATGTTGTGAATTTAGTAAATAGCAAATTATTTTACTTTTCGTTTTAATACTGACCACCCGCGTGGCGGAGTGGTTACTATGCCGGCGTGACATGTAGTGGGTTCTGGGTTTGATCCTCGGCCACATAGATATCTAAGTGAATTTAGATTTCCGTTCTGGGTCTGAATGTTTATGTATCTACGGCGGGGTGTACTATTTGTTCAAATTAAATAAATAAATAAATAAATAATAATAAATAAATATAAAAGAGTCATCTATTACTGACCTCAGATACGCCTTCTAACGTATTTGGGTTAATTATTAATATCCATGATTGGCGATAATACAGTAATACAGCTTATTTTTGAACCACTGTAAATTTAGTCCATTTCGTCCTCAAAAGCTCTATATTTATGACGAGTTTTTAAAGATGCTAAAACCCTTTACGGTTCGACTAAGGAGACATCACCGAAACATCTCTTTCTGCCTAATAAAAGAAGTGTTTAGCGCTGCTGTGTTCTAATTAGAAGGGTGTTAAGGAGACACTAATCTATGGTGTTTCAATTTAGTCCTCCAGGGTAACAATGTATCTGGCTAAGCAAAAGTAAGACGGATTTTATCTGAAGTCGATTATAGACATTTATAGGTAGCAGTAGCCACGTACCATTAACTAGACTCCATTCCAGAACAATGGTAGCCGAATGGTTGAAATTCAGTCTCTCAATCGAGGGTCCGAGGTTCGAATCCCAGGTACGTCAGGTACGACTGATTTCACTGCTTTACGGTGAAGGAAAACATGGTGAGGAAACCTACATACCTGAGAGTTCTTTAAAAAGTTCCCAAAGGTGTGTGAAGTCTACCAATTCGCACTTGACCAGCGCGGTGGACTATGGTCTGAAACTCTCTTAATCTGAGAGAAGACCCGTGCCCAGCAGTGGACAATAATGGATTGACGATGCACTCCATTCTCGATTCCCACTTAAATCGAATAAAAATAAAGTTCTTCGATGTTCGTTTCTTCCATATAACAAAATTAAAACATAAACTTTCAGAACCCTATTAACTATGACTATAAACTATTCACAATCTACCTAAACCTTTCAAGTAACATAAACATTTATCGTACAGATTAAGTAAACACCTCCGCAAGTGTTGCGGGGGGCTGCCCCCTGCGCCATAATCAGTTAATTGCATGAATAATTGAGCGCAGTCATTATCTACATACGGATATGACTGTAACTGCGAGGCTAACTATCCTGAAGGAGGTTATTTGAAATAAATAACGATTGAAATAAATAACGACTGAAATAATTTTGTCTTTTATTACTACTGTAATTTTATGTTTATTTAAAATGTTTTTACAATAATTTAATCGTTGATCTTTATGATGTAGCCTATAGACGTCTACGGGCGGCAGTAGCCACTTATTGTCAGGTGGACTGCGTGCTCGTTTGATGCTTCAGTTTTACGGAAAACAAATGTGTCTAATCATCGAAACCTTGAAAAATTGTGTCATGCTCTGAGTGAATGGAATAATCACCAGAAGCGACGACTGGGTACATTAGTCAGTCTATATAAGTTTAAATTTAGTGAAATAAAAGTTAATTTAATTGGCTAAAGTTAATTTGGTCTTATTATAGCATTAAAATTTGTACGCACTACAGCAAGATTCTAGGTATGGCTGCAAATTATAGCCACAAAAGAAAAGCAAACAAGGTTTGCACAGTCGTCGGCAACTACTGCTGGTCAAGTCTTTTTCCAAAATGATTGAGTGTTGAGCCATAGTTCACCGCGCTGGCCAAGTGAGAATTGGTAGGCTTCACACATCTTTGAGAACGTTTTTTAAAAGAACTTCCAAGTGTTTATTATAATAGGAGCCTAGGATTAGAACCTCGGACCTCCGATTGAGAGGCCGAATTTCAACCATCAGTCCATCACTGCTCTTGCATAGTATTTGTCTGGATAGCATTTTTATAAAATGTAGAAAATTTCTATAACCTCTTTTTAAACTATATCTCAAGATAAATAATTATATATCTTACCTAAAATATTATTATCATTACTTCATGAATATTACACAGCACTCAATTTCGCTACGTTGTAATCAAAACAATTATTAACGGTATTAAGGGTTACATCAATTCTCTTTGTTGCTTCTTGTATTCAATTCGCTAGTTGAATATTCATATTAGCCGAGACTCCTCAAGGAGGACATTTTCCAGATGTCCCCCTCCCGCCCGCCCAAAACCAATTAATAGAGACGCGCTTCGTTAGACCGCCCAAACTGGGAAGGTTGGCCCTTACTCGTAATGGAATTTTCAGTAACCTCTTCATACCTACGGGTTATAGATCCATACACAAAATATAGTCGTATTAAGAACCTCCTCCTTTTTTGAAGTCGGTTAAAAATCAAATTTCTGCATGTTTATGCATCGCGTATATTTTCAAATATAGTTTGGGGGACTAAGAATAAGTAATAGTAGAAATTTTCATATGTATTTATAAATTTTTAGATCTTTGTTTGAAATTGGATCAAACGAAAGGTACTGACTGAATTTCATTTATTGCATTATGGACATGTATTAAATTTCTTGAGGTAACATTAAGTCTTTTTTTTTTTAATATTGAAGTAGCAATTAAGCACGCAGTCCACCTGATGATAAGTGGCTCCTGCCGCCATTAGATATCTGCAAAGAACTCCAGACAAGATCAAAGTCTTACCTGAGGTTGCCCACAAAAGCGTTGCTACTCCTGAGGACTAAGTTGGAACTCCTCGGGTAAGTATGTCTTCCTTAACACACCCTTAAGTCCAAAACTTAGCAGCACTTAAAACTGCTGTTATTAAGCAAAAATAGGTGTGGCGGTGGTGTTTCCGGAATCGAACCACAAAGGAGGAATCGAACCGCAAAAAATTCTTTCAAATTCGAATTTTATTATTTAAAATATATTAACTCTATCAAAAGTTATTACAATTTTAATTGACGTAAATTTCTTTAAACGCAGTTGAATCCGCGGTTTACAATTAGTAGGTAAAATATAATAAAACTTGAATATGCAGAAGTTAATAAAATAAAAACAGATAAATAAAATATTCTTCATAGTAAACTTAAAGTGGAATTTAACTAATATGAATACTGCAGAGTTTGAGGCGTAATCAATAGCCGTTCTCACCGCTAGAGAGCGATCTCTTTTAGACAACCTATGCATGGAAAGGTTGTCTAGAAGTTGTAGAAAAGTAGCAAGACAACAACATAGTTACTTAAATCTTTTAGAATTGCAACTTACTTTAAAAAATTGACTAACTCAATTGTATATTGCTGCTATATGTCATATAAAATCAAACCAAATCATATTTTTTGAACTCAATGGAGTCCTTTACGGAATTCTTTTGAATATCAATAAGGTCAACCATCACTTCGGTGTTTAGCTACGGAAAGGCAGAGATGAATGAAACATCATAGCAGGCTTCTTTAAAAATGTATCATATGCAATAAGCTAACAGAGCATTTGGAAAATAAGCATGTGACACTTTTATATGTGACGACTATCTAAGTCTTGGAGAGTAGCAAAGCGTGTGACTTCAGATCGGACCCCTGTTCTACAGACATTAGCTTACAGATGTCCATGGACGGTAGAGACCACTTACCATCAAATGGCCTCCATGCTCGTTTGCTCACGCTTATTATAAAAATGATGTGTTACCAATCCGCAATGGAGCTAATAGGCTCCGGTTCCATATGAAATGTTTGGTCAAAAATATTCCGCTAAAAGCATGTCTGCAAGCATTTGCGGTGACCAGTGGTGCTGTCATCAATTATTAGCGCCTGTAATGAACGCAAATCCTTTGATTCCATTGAACGAGTGCCTAGGGGAATTCGTGGTACAAGACGCGAACGAGCAGCGGGGAATATTATCAGTTTCATTCGGTTAGGATTGAAAACTAGAATTCTCTAATTAAAATAATGATAAAAACTATAATGCATGATATGTACTTATATGTTAGATAAATCAAAATTATAAGTGAGAAACACTTAAGCTGCGTTTTATCGCCTGTAATTTACTCATCACTTCATCTAAATGTACAAAACACCTGTCTGTATAGAATCAAGTGGATCGACAACCCTTATTGTTTGTTGGTGCAGAAAGAGGTAGTTTAACTCCCACTTTATAATAATAATAACCATAAAGTTTCTCTCCGTTAGCTCAGAATCTGTATGATTGGTCCGTGCAGTCGAATTACATGTAATAACAAAATATGTGTATGTAAAACCATCCCACAACAAATAGTAATAATTAGTTTAATTCGAATATTTCAAGTGCCAGTTACCAAACATGCCATTATTTGACTTTTCCGAGCGCACAAATATAACACAAAACAATATAACTTACAGTATCAGCACATTTAGTAATTGGTTTGGGATTTATTCAATTTTTCCACTGTAAATAACACTTTCATTGTTTGTACGCTTCTTTGTTTCGAAGCCCTGTCAAAATGATACATCAAATACATAAAAATGCTTTCTACACTCATAGCCCCACAGTAGGATTTTCTCCTGTGTCGTGGGTGCCATGGACATACAAAGACGAATACACAAACACCCAGACCCAGTACAGAAATCTAAACTCATTCAGATGTCCGTCTGGCTGGGGATCGAACCCGGAACCCACTGCGTGTCAGACCGGTATGGTGACCGCTCCGCCACGCGGATCGTCCAAATACAAATACGATACAATACAAACCAAAGTCCAAATACAATTCCGATTCCAATCCGCTGCCGCTTGTTCTTGTCTCTCGCGCCCCCGTCGCGGTACATCAAGTATGCACTGAGGGAATGGCGGAACAGCGCGACACCTCGGCCCCGTTCATTTCATTGTCTTCAATCTTCGCCTTCGCCTGTGATGCGATGTAGTGTTTTGAATTTTGCACCACCCAGACGGCGCTTTGTATAAATATGAATGGATCTCATGTTATTTAGGAGGTCCGCTATGATATGGTAATTTTTTGTGTAGGTAACATATTTATTACAGGATCCAGTTGATTCTTAAAACATTTTGTTTCACTGTTTGTTTAAAAAGTTGTGATATTTCAAACGTTTACATAAAAAATATGGCTTTAATGTAAATATAGTATATTAACTAAACAGTACTCATGCTTCGACATAAAAATAGCCATCTGTATAAAGTGCAAAATATCGAAATCAAAAATAGCCTATAATTTAATCAGGTAAATCAATACAAAATTTCATGTAAATCGGACCAGTGTTTCTTGCGTGTAGTGAGTGAGTAACAAATAGACACACACCATCTCATTTTTATGTATTAGTATAAATGTAGATGCTCGATACGTGTTAGTATAGAAATACATACATTACGTAATACAACGTTACTTTGATGTACGTATTTTAGGCACACATTATTTAATTTAAATCTTAAATATAAAAAAAAAATAACTAATGACGGCTTAACTAATGAGGAGCGGTAACTGCTATAGATATTTGTTTGCCATAGACAATTGTGCTCTATGTAGGGTTGCCAATCGTACTATAAAATATAGTATTGTCCCATATAATATTGAAAAAATTATGCTACAATACTATATTTTCGACACCGAAATCTAACAAATTAATCCATCAGTTCCAAATCCAAAGTTTATAAACGCAACTTTTAATACTTTTAACAGAAGCATGACACTTTAGTTTAAAACAATAAAAACAGAAAAATTACAAGAAATTATAGATTTAAGTAAATAATTAGTATAATTTGTCTACATTTTACGTTTTGTCCATTAAATAATATATATTTTGGATGTGTAACATGTAGCTTATTTTGAAAATACAATATTTTTCGAAGAAATGTTGGCAACCCTCTACCAGAGGCTGTTTTGCAACCTTTAAAGACCAATTTAGAACATAAAAATACTATTATTTTCTTACGATACGATACGATATCCTTTAAACCATGGGTTACCATCGGCGATTACACCACAGTTGTATGTATTTATACGTTTGGTTTTTAACATCCCTGCAAGAAAGCTACTGACTATGATTATCATTTTTATAATCAGACTTTTTTAGAACCAGAGTCCCCAGAAGGAAACCCTAGCTTATGGTGGTAATTGATCATTACACATAAGTACATTTTTATACAAATGCCATCCTGTACTAGTTATATTCTAAGCATATAATTTTGTTCCAGCACTGGCGCCTTCAGGTCGTCTCCAGCGGGCGGGTCAGACCCGAACACCGCGCCACCGCCGCCGCTGTTCCTACCACCACATCTGTCTCATCTCTCGCAGCATCTCAACCACCTGTCACAGCCGTTCTTCCCTTTGAAAGGTATGTTGAAACTTACACTATATATTTCTTATTAGATTAGAGTGACAAATGATCAAGCAGATTTTATCTCAAGGTAATATCCACATTTTGACCACTTGGTCATTGCCGCTCATATCACATGTAACCACGGTAATAGTATCTATACATTTACATATATTGTAACTCCTCCCTGTCCTTGAGTTATATATGTGTTAATTATTATTATAGATATGTTATTGTAGAATTCAAGCAACCAAAAACAGCACAATATAGTCTACAGTTAATCTTTGCCATATTATTGTTTAAATAAAAAATTCACTGCTTAAAAACCGTCACACCGCCTGCTCATCACACATTGGCGTCTGTTCGCATACCGACGTCGAGGCGCGTAGGTAAAACTTACTTTCCGTGCGTTTGTATGAAGATGGAATACTGTACAGATACTATTACCGTGACCTAACATTGAAACGTTGTTGAATGACATATTTGTAAATTGTAATAATTTTACGATAACATACATTTTGCCGCATGGTGACGGTCTTGAATAACACCACTCCCTCTTCCCATGGGTGTCTTCCTGTGTAACATTAACACCTACTGCGGTCACGAACACGCCTCGCTCGGTGACTATTGGCTAAATTCCCCATTACACTGGGGTCCACTGGTGGACAAAGACGTCCATCAGTGGACCTCAAAGGTCTGAAAGATCAACGGATATCGATCCTAGCAGACAATTAAACGACCATTGAATTATTATGATTAAAGTATGCAATGGTTCAACCTTTTCTGTGATTTAAGCTTCATGTTTATAAAAAAAATATTTTATTTATCTATATTGCGTTGTCTAAAACCAACCATCACTAAACGGTTATAATGTTTCCAGGATGGGGAGCACCTTGCCCGTGTTGCCCCAAAGAAGAGGCTCGGTCCTCCAGCGTGGCGGAGTTACGGCGCAAAGCCCACGAGCATTCTGCAGCTCTTCTGCACTCGCTAGCGAGCTTCCAATCACGAGCGTTGCTGCCACTGCCCCTACAATTACCCCCCTTCCCTCTCCTGCCGCATGAAGCCCCGCCACCCCCACCATCTTCGGACCCTTCGAAACACCTCGAGTGAACAATTCGATGAAAAGTACTGGAAGAAGATTAAACACTTTTCAATAGATTTATTTGCTAAGAGAAAACTGCAAATGTGTCTCAAACGACATTCTAAAGCAATTCTTAGCGTGTAATTATTATTACACGCTAAGATTGCTTTAGAAAGTCATTTGAGACATATTTGAAGTAAGGATAATAATCCTTGATATTACTTTCTTCCTTACAATAGTTTTTATTTTAACTATCTATTTATTTACTACTTGTCATAAAAATATAATGAAATGGTATATGATAATAAATGCTGTTGAGCCGCTTTACCTAAGCTAGAGTCATTTTTAAATAATGACATTCCGTAGATTTATCGATGAAGATTCATTTATGTACACACTTTTTGTAAAAAATATTGTTCGTTGTCACAGCGGTTGTTAACCCGTTTCACTTGGCAGTTGAAAAACAACTAAGCCAGTGGAAAGGGATTATCCGCGATTGCGGTTATGTTCGTTACAATCGTCAATTGGAGTTGGATTTAAAAACACTTTTGTAGATGAATGTTAATGCAACAAATATGTTGTACAGTCATAGATAATTGAAAACATGTGTATGCATATTTGAATAGAGTATCATCAGGTACGTGGCAATGAATTGAATATGTAAATTCCTTTATGCCTTAAGTATCGAGAATTTTACTAAAATTTTGTGCCATATCGATTTAAAATTTAAATAAAGTGATGTTATTGCCATTTTATTTTTTAAGAATTAATTTGTGTATTAACTTCGAAAATATAGTAAATCAAAATTTATTTTATTTATCATTTTGAGCACTCTACTGACATTATCGTAATATTGCATCCCTCATTTGGTCAATTGACAAGCATTATAATTAATAATAATTGTAAAATACTTTGTAAATTGACCGCTTTTGCCGCTAGGCGCCCACAATATTTTCTCATACAAATCTTCCATGTTCTAGATGTTCTAGATCACAATGTTCTAGATTCATACACGGGTCAATGAGCAACATAATTATGTCTATTACCAAAATTAGGGTTGCCAGCTGTGTTGAAAAAAATCCGGACTGTATCTTAAATATTTTATTTTTGTCAAATTTCTTTAAAACTGAAAATCTTATAGGAAATTCATTAATCTTCATCGTCATCGGCAACCCATTATTGTCGCACTGCTGGGCACGGGTCTTCTCTCAGATTGAAAGAGTTTCAGGCCATAGTCCACCGCGGTGGCCAAGTGCGAATTCGTAGACTTCACACTTCACGCACCTTTGAGAACCCT
>DWTU01002280.1:0-11729 GCA_018251515.1 Cecropterus confusis | reverse complement strand
GAGTTCATCGCGGACAAACAACGTGTCACGTAATTTATATATATTAAAGTAACAAAAAGGAAGCATAACATTTTTGTAATATTAAACTTCTCTAAAGATAAATAGTGACTAACAAACCGGTAAATATGATTTGCTGCTTTAAATTCATTAAAACTTGAAACCTAAGAGACCTTTTTTTTGTAACATAAGACTACTCTAAATAAGTAGATAAAGGTACAGTCGATAGTCACAATCTTGTGAATTGAATTTTCTACTTCAAATTCATAAAAACTAGTACCAAGAGACCATAATCTTTGGAATATTACTCTGCTCTAAGATGTAGATGAAGCTGTAATTAACCGTTTAAAATGTAAGCAGACGCGCAGAGTTCTGTTACGAGCTCAGTGCACTGAATCTCATTAGCTGCAAACAGGATTACTGAATCGTTGAATTCTAAGTTGCACAGGTAACTCGACGAAACTTAAATTGATGGATATAAGTTACATAAGTGCGCTGGAGTGGAAAGTCTGTCAGAGACGCTTGCAGTGTTGGTCACAGTTAGCAAGATATACATGTAACTAAACATAAACGCTTTCTACACTCATAGCCCTACACTAGGATTTTCTGCTGTATCGTGGGTGCCATGGACACACAAAGAGGAATACACAAACACCCAGACCCAGAACAGAAATCTGAACTCATCATTCAGATGTCTGTCTGGCCGGGGATCGACCGCGGGACCTACTGCGTGTCAGACCGGCATGGTGACCGCTCCACCACGTGGGTCGTCTACACTAAAATCAATGTTTGTGTGTTTTCTCCATACTCATGGCTTACTTTTATACGAGACGCTCTTAGGCTGCGGATGTAGCAACGCACCTATGATTTATTCCAGATTGAACCCCTGTTTTTCCTTGACTGCGTCAGACAGAGAGTAATGTTATTCGAGCGTGTTTGCTTAAGTTAGTATTTATGTATATTTATTTGTATGACAACAACGCGCACATAAAAAACGGCTTGACGGATACGGCATATGACATATCATTGGAATCGACTAAATTTGTAAAATGTCATAGGCTATATAATTTAAAAATGATGCCTGTAAATAAACCATTACATATATATACATATATATGTAATGCGACCCGCGTGGCGGAGCGGGCACCATACCCTTACCAGACAGACATCTGAATGATGAGTTTTGATTTCTGTTCCGTTTCTGTTTATTTATTCATCTTTGTGTATTCATAGTACTCACGACACAAGAGAAAATCCCACTGTGGTGCTATGAGTGTAGAAAGCGTTAAAGCGTTAATTGTACTTGGAATAATTTGTACTCGACAGCGAATCAACGCAATAATAATATGCGTTGTTATTCTCATTACTCTAATTTTGATGTTAAGCAAAACTTCCATTTTATAGATGAGAAAATATAAGCTATAATATGTGATAAAAACTTTATTTGGGTTAAGGAATATAGGTCACTTGCATAATATTATCTTTATACGCCGCAGTGTCATGGAGAATAAAATTTTAGCATCTAGAATTGCTGATTCGATGTGATCGTGGTTTTAGGGTCCCGTCGCCATAAAACACCGACTCCATAAATGGTTTTAGCTTTTTGGGTCATTTTATCGGACGGTTTTATACATTATTGACCCTATTACTGTAATGTAATTCGCTCCATTTGAACCTGCTTAAAGGCTAAAAGGCTGAAAGGCGCTGACTTTTTGTCCTGCAAAAGGTTTCGCGCGTTTCGAAAAAAGGAATTCAAAGGGACGTGATGTACGAAATACGTCTACAGAATATAGCGACTTAGATGGTGTCCTTAATCCAGATATATTTGTGAACTTAAGCCAGTATGAACGTAAACTTATCCTCCACAATATCGCGTCGCAGCGGCATGGCGGAGTAAACTCCAGGTCTTCCCTAATTCCTCTACCGAAATAGGATTATAATTCTACCTAAGTTCGATCACAGATGCGTTGGGCCCCTAAAACTAAGTTAAGATGTCATACATTTTATTTTGTAAAATTGAAGTAGCAATTGAACATGCAGCCCGACTGATAGTAAGTAGACACTAGCACCCTTGTATATCTGTATCTAATATCTATCCATGTAGAGCGGCAGTTTTTTATGTATGGAAGTAGCAAACAAGCATACAACTCACCTCATGGTAAGTAGCTACTGCCACCCATGGACATCTGCCATCAATCGTAGGTAAGATCAAAGTCTCAAATGAGGTTAGCCAGGTTAGCCACAGATGCGTTGCTACCCTGAGGACTAAGATGGAATGCCTCGAAAAAGTATCCCTTACCCTTACTCCCTTCCTCCCTTACCATACCCTTCAGACCAGAACACAACAGCGTATAACACTACTGTTATTACGCACATATAGGTGTGGCAGTGGTGCTTCCAGAGTCGAACACAAAGAGTTCTACCACCTTCAATTACAGTTCATCAATGGCATTTCCACCTGGAGCCAATTACAGTTGCGTTGCCTCTCCTAAGAGCTAATGGACAGCTCGTATTTAAGTCAGTCGGCATGTATAACCCTCCGAAGAAAATGAACTGCTTCACTTGAGAAATGGTGACAATGATACCTCTCCGATAGAACCTTCCAGATTCAACCTTTATAATTAGTATAAAGTAAGTATTTCTTGTATGCCCCTACTAAAAGCCGAGATACGTTTCACGTTACAAACTGACGTTTTTAAAATCTAATAAACAGTCGCGCCTACTCGCCGTCTGCTTTTAAATTATACTTACCTCAGCCATGGGAATTTTCGCACTTTTCCCCTTATATTTTCCTCCCCTTTACATATTTCGCATCATTCATATTTTCCGCGGTCTCGGTATTACACACACATACAATATGGACGGGACTCTGAACGTATTCTACACATACATGCATATTCAATTAGGAAACTGCGACTACCGTATATTAATGTGTTAAACGCATTTTCCATCTTTCTTATGTTATAATTTAGAGGTTATGGCCTGAAATTATTGTATACTCGTACAGGGTTCTAATACTTACGTTTGTAACTTCTATTGTAACATGTGTCATGTGTAAAATAATTCAATGTAGTTCCATTATTTTCGTTCTGTTATATCTCGTACCGTTCCGTTTTGTTCCTTTCGGTTACATTCACTATTTTACATGCGATTATGTTTTATATCATTTTACCTATACAGCAGGGAATATTGACGGGAATTAGAAATAATTTGATCCACGATACATTTCTGCCTTTAAATACTAAGTCAGAACGTAAAAGGTGCTTAACTACTCTATTTATAAAAAGATTTAAAGGTGTATAACCCTTTGTGAGTCGACTCCGGAAGCACCACCGCCTAAGCAGTGCTAAGCGCTGCTGTGTTTTGGTCTGAAGGGAGACACACTTATCCGAGGCGTTCCAATGTAATCCTCGGGATTAGCGACGCACCTGTGGCCAACTACAGGTAAGACTCTGATCTTATTTGGAGTTGATTACAGATATCTATGGTGGGAGATTAGAGCTACCATGGAAACCACCGTTATTTTTTAAGTTTTATTTCTTACATGAGCAACCATGATTACGTATTTTACGATATCGAATTATGACTATGTTTATCTGCAAACATTATTCAGATAAGAAAAATCGTAAATCATAAATCAGTTCGAAGGTTTTATGTGGGAATCAGAACGATGTTTATGTAAGTCTTGAAAGCGTGACTTACAAAATACTTAGAAGGGGCCACACATCGCCAAATATATAAAAAAAAACTTTGATTTATATCATTTATTTACTTTAAATGAAAACTTAGTTAAATAATAATAATAATCATAGTAATACTAATAATCATTTATTTCAGACTACATCCATATTTTAGGTTTACAAAATATTATTGAGTTGTAACAATTTAACTTACAACTATGTTAGTTACTTAACACTAATAATCCACGAAAGATGAGCACAATACAACAAACACACGTAACGTGTATGGTATCCTACCCGTCACCAATCACCCAGTACTTTTGTATGGGACAATCAAATCTGTCCGCAATCATTTTCAAGATACTGTTCGCTCTACCACGCAACCGGCAGAACATAGACGCGGCTCGCTTTATTATTATGGCATGAAAGCCATCAACCCGCGCGGTTGTGAACATTTGTGATATAGATAAAATATGCGTTTTATTCTCTAACTTACTTAAACTCTGACACGTAAAAAGTATTTACGTAAAATTAGCAAATCATGCTCCTATTGACTTCGGCGAAAGTAAGGAATTATTATAATGAGAATGTAACGCGTATGTCACGAATATTTTGAGAATTTCTTATTGAATTGAACACAGCTGTACAAACTACGTTGTTTAATGATAATGAACACACGAACACAATTTTCACCCCCATACTCGAACAAATATTTACCTTTGCCTGTCATATTTTCTCCCATCGAAATAGGTAGTTAAAAATAAATCTATATTAATTGATAAAGATGAAGGAAGGTTGTAGAATTTCAGAATTTTGCAATTTTATTTTACGGTTTTAAGAAGAACTGAATTTCTCATAGAGAATTAACATAATTCACTTACTGAGAAATCATAACATACAAACAAATTTCGGGCATAGGTATAAAAAGTTATGTTATGAGATTACCGTCTAGTTAATTAGATTATAATAGATTTTTTTTATTAGTTATACTTTATGACGTCTTATAATGCGAAAAAGCTAAACGACATTCTTGTTGTTTACGAAACTTGTTTCTGTCGATAAAATCATAATCAATTTAGATTATCATTATAGCCCTGTTTGGGTATACAAAACAAAACATAGAATCCCAGTGGGACTGTTAGTATGAAAAGCATTATGTTATTTAATTATGAGCAGTGGTAGCCTAATAGTTGAAAGTCGGCCTCTCAATCGAGGGTCCGAGGTTGGAATCCCAGGCAAAAAGCACTGATTCTTCAAAAAAAATACGTGCGTATTAGAAATTAACTTTATCACTGCTTTACGATAAAGGAAAACATCGCGAGGGAACCTACTTACCTAAGAGTTCTCTAAAAAAAATAAGTTCTCAAAGGTGTGTGAAGTTTACTAATTCGCACTTGACCAACGCGGTGGACTAGGGCCTGAAACCTTCACATTCTGAGAAAAACCCTTGCCCAGCAGTGGGACATTCATAGATTGATGATAATGTTATTTAAATATACAGGATAAATGTAACTAACTAGGCTAACAGTGTTCTGTTACCGTAAATGTATCCTATTCTCTAATAAATGAACGGTCGTGGTATTGATGACATTTAAAATGTAGCGCTCCGCAGTTCATTGTGGCCTCGGTGCCAATCGGAGCTTCGGACTCGAGGGCCGCACGTACCTAACGCTAACCTTCTCCGGTTTGGCGCATTAGTAAGAAAATTTTGAGGGACATTAATCTAAAAATTAGCCGCATTAAGCATTTAAGTCTACTAATAGAGATATGGACGTATAAGAAAACTTATGTTGAAGTAATTCTATCCTAACCATTCTATAGATTACTGATGTCATTATTAAGCTTTTCAAAGGACGCATCATGATTAAGTACTAACATGTATTGTTAGTAGTTTTATAATAAAAGCTGTATAAAATGGTAGTTATATAATAAAACCCATCGTATGTTTTTATTTAATCGCCAACGAAGCAAGCACTATCACGAGTAAACAGCCAAAGTTGTCGCCCTAAGAAAATATGAAACGATTTGACAACCATTGAATGACACTATAACCTTCGGGTAATTGAAGGGCTCGTCCGTATCGACCGGAACGCACAACCACAACCTTGGACGCACACCCAGTTTTCACAGAACACCCTAATGCTTCCCTATATAATAAAATGAAAATAATAGACAACAGACACGTGCTCTTTGGGCTCTGCGTAAAATAATTAAAAAATATAAACAAATTCTTGGGACGTACGACATATGTCAAAGGATAACCCCATGGATGATTACGGTTTAAGATATTTATTTTCTAAAAGAGTACAACTCACTAACAATAGAAAATACATATTTATTTTTATATAAATACATCAAGCATAAGAACAAAACAAAATTATTGAGATTTTGCAATTGTAGATAGGAGAGCATTATCTATACATCTATATTTTATACATATAAATAAAATTAAAGTGCCTGTTTGTAATATCAAAATAACAATTATTTACGAAATGCATATGGAAATATATACGATACTGATAACAAAACATCAATTACTACAATTTTTGTTTGTCTGTCTGTCTGTTTGTTCCGGGTAATCTCTGAAACCGCTGGACCGATTTTGACGGGACTTTCACTGTTGGATAGCTGATGTCGTAAGGCTTAAAAGGCTACTTCTATTTTAGAAAATATAATTAGAGTTTCGAACAAAATATTAAAACCTAAGAAACAGCGCGCGCTCTACGCGCACGCAGCCACCGTCACTGGCACTAATATCAGTTGCTATCACTTCCCTCTGAAACAATGCAAAAATTTAACTTCACATGGTTACATAACAGTAACCATGTGAAGTTAAATTTTTGAAACGCGTGTATAACCGCGGGGCTCAGCTTTTAAACAATAAAACTTTTGTACCTTTTTTCTGTAAAGAGATATTATTGACAACATTCGTACAATTAATATGAATACGTATTATATGTACGTATATACGTTGGTGTTATAATGTACCATACATTTTGCATTACGTCAGATCTTCAGTAGTCCCATCTATCTCCTCGGGCGGTGCACCGTCCTTCCTTTGATGCCCACCTTCATTAACTTGAGACGTTGCCTTACGTATAAAGTTAGCACTAGACTAGCTTTGAAAATATCTAGTAGTATACATTACATTTCTGCGTCTTATCTTAATATCTTTGTTCAATTTAAGGTTAATAAGATGGGAATAATGAGTAGAGCTAGTGTTTAAGAACTAGATACTTACCGAATAATTATTAGTAGAACTACGTAGTTACATGTACTTATGCTTACGGGTTATCACAGTTACGAGTACGAATACCCGTGGGAACTAAAAGGGGTTGCAACCATTGACAGACGAAGCCAGTAGTGAGAAGAGAGAAATGTCTCCTACGGTGGTACTGAGTGATAGACACACCATAAATCAGTTTGTCTAGACGTATGAAATTAACACGTAAGAGATTAAATAACGAATTAATTTAATTTATTATACAATTAAAATTAAGCTGTTTTTACGAGAATGTCTTATTATTCGAGAAAGTATAAATATAATATCTTATTTTTGCTCTTACCAGAGCTACATGCAGTTATATCATTAGCATACCAGAAACTCTGTGTGGTTTTAGCTATGAGAAATGTTCCGTTAAATAAAATCTAACATTATTTACATTAACGACCCGCGTGGCCGATTGAACTCAATACCGGTGGATTCCAGGTTCTATCCCGGCCAGACAGATATTTGAATGATTAATTTAGATTTATGTTCTAGGCCTGGGTATTTGTGTCCGCGAATAAGCGTGTGCATGGCATACACAGGACGAGAAATACTGGTCCAGAGCTATGAGTGTAGAAATCGTCATTTTTTTAAAAAACATGAGTACTTTATTACTTTTTCAAACAACTCTGAACGGAACCAATTTTTCTAAAACTGAACGCTAGTGTCCCATAGGACTGGGTTATGCCAGTTGGTAACTTTTTACTGAATTCGTTCTGGAAAAATCGGTGACTAATTTTTTTATGCTTTATGATTTAAAATAACTACTTATGTTTATGGTTACATAAGTTTCCACATTTCAAACAATATAGATAAAACTAAGACTATGTTGGATACATCACAAAGAAAGGTATTTTTGAGATACTTATAAATATAAGCCAATTTTTTAAACCAGCATATTTTTTTAATCGTTGCCATTATCATACAATGAAGACAGTACCAACTCTTGTAAAGAAATTTAAGCGGCTTACACATTTTCCATACCACAGAAATAATAGTGACAGCGGTACAATCTTATAACCCACGAATTATACCACCGAAAACAGAAGCTACAATAAAACAGCGTTTAATAGAGTTTAATTAAATTATTCCACAGACGTGAACAAACAGTGGAGATACAAGTGAGGGAGGCACGTTCTCTGGAACACAACATAGTTGAGCGCGATAACAGCTGGCGGCTGCGAGTTGGGAACTGGCGTTTGTGATGGAACGGAATTTATCTAATTACAAGCGTTTTATATATATAGATAATAAGGCCATACCTAGCTTTATAATGGCCCTGGATTGCTAATAAGTATGGTAACTTACTTATATCGCATGGTGAGTATTCTCACCGTTGATGAAAAAATTGCAAATAGCGAATAACAAAATTGTTTTAGGACTTTGGTAAGTTCTCAATGTAATTTTGCTAGTAATTGGTAGTAATTATGAACGTTAGTTTTATTCAACACTCACAACATATCGTTCGATGGAGATAAAAAGGATATAATGACAAATTTGCATTTTGCAAGTTGCAAAAACATTCAACCACGATATTATGATATAATTTTGATGAGTTTCTTTAAAATAACATTATATTCATAAGCGATAACTTTCTTATGATGTTTTCTACTACTACATCGCCTCTCTAGTACCAATTGTATATAGCATTTGTATACGTACGCACGCACGTAGCAATCGTATACGCACTACATAGTATCGAAGATTTTGAAATAACAATTAATCTACAATAATATTAAATATTATCACGGAATGTCATACCTTTTCAACTATAACAATGACATAATAACATTCATATTACACAATGCATGGTATACTGTTCGGTATATTCATTATGAATTTAAATAACTATTTATATTTTGCAGTTCCTATCTGTATTATTATAAATATTTTACTGTATAATAAGAATAGAAATATTACATTTTTATAGTATCATTTATTTCAAATGGATCTTTTTGACATATGTGTATCCTACTCATATAATTTTTTGAATGGGTAAATACTGTTTGATCCTAATCCTGAAGAGATATCTATAAAGAGAAGTGAAGAAGAGGTTGAAACTGGAAATCGATTTATCAATGATTAACTCATTGCGTTGAATATTAACTTATTTATAAATTGATTTTCCAATTTACTTCTTAATAGTAAGAACACGCATGTAAACCTTATTTAGAAATTAGAGAATAGGGTGTTGATGTTTATACACGGGGACGACCTGTTACCCGATGGCCACGTAACATTCCATTCATGCGTATTTCGCTTGACGCTGCAAGCATCATGTTTGCCTTAAAAACAAATGTGTGTCCTGTGTTTTAAAGCCAACTTTCACTTTAAATAACAAATAATAATGAATAATGCTCTCCACACTGGATTTTCTCCTGTGTCGTGGGTGCGATGGACACACACAAAGACGAGTACACAAACACCCAGTCCCAGAACAGAAATGTAAATTAATCATTCAGATGTCTGTCTGGCCAGGGATCCAACCTGGAACCCGCTGCGTGTCAGACCACTGTAGTGACTGACCCGCCACGCGGCTTGTCACTTAACATTTAGAATTACCTGAAATTCCCTCCAAGCTGGCGCTCACAGCGTTCCATGCCCTTCGGATGAGATCGTTAGTAAGACGTCACTCTCGTTTATTTCTCCGATTACATAGCAAAAAGTCTTGTTAAAAGAAATAATGCACCTCTAAAATCAGAATTTAATTTAAATTTATAATAGTACCATATTGCATATGTTTAGACAAAGAAGATTTATAATTATAAGCGACTAGCTGTGCTACGCGGTTTCATCCGCGTTGATTTGAAAATATGTTTTAAGAAGTTTTAAGATTAAAAATGTTTTAAGAAGAAATTCTTAGATAGTTTTTTAAAGAGTATTAAAAAAATTAGTCGAAAAAATTCATCTACCTTAACAACTTTCTCTGCAATTAGGCAACTAATCAAAAAGATCATTCCTCGATCAAATTTCAAAATAAACTGTAAATATATCATAACAAAATTATAAAATTCTACTTTTATTTGCTCAAAAGTACATTGTTTACAAATATAGTCGATTCCTACACTGTATTATTACCATTACAATACTGTAATGGTAAAAATAACTGCATTACTGCATACACAGTAAAAAAGTTAAAAATACAGTAAATGTAATGTAATTACAGTGCCTCTGGAAGCACTGCTCGCAGCTATCGACACGGTTAGCGGGAGGCCGCCTCAACGCTTCCGTTAACATAAATACGCGCGTGGTATTTGACCATTATTTGTTTCATAGTTATTTTGAAACTATGATAACTCCTAACATATTCGTTGAAATCAAATGCTGATTGAAATGCCATTTTGCCAAGGGCAATTTTGTTCACAATGAAGTGCCCGTAATAAATAACTTATTTATTTGGATAAGTATTAATATCATGTTTATTAAAACACCTTCGCAAACAATGTATTATTATTATTTTAGGACTAATTTGAATACCATAAAAATGTTATAGTGAGTCAACCTTAAAAGCTAGACCTATGCTGTCGCGGATTTATTTTTAGAACTTTTTACGAGTAACAATTTCATAGTATATGATTTTTGCGTAACTTTCGCCGTTCACGTAGCGTTCGCAAGGAAAGCTCTTAAAAATAAAAATATTTCCCCATTTTTGCAACATTTTCCTTTGCTGCTCCACTCTTATTACACATAGCGTGATGTTATATAGCCTATAACCTTTCTCACTAATTTTATTATTAACCACAAAATGATTTATTTAATTCGAACTAATAGTTCCTGAGTTTAGCGCGTTCAACCAAACAAACAAACTCTACTGCGTTATAATATTAAGAATATATAATAATATAGATATAAGTAATGTCTCAATTATCTGAACTCAATTTTATTCGTTTATTTTTAATGAACAGGCTACGACGTACTATTTATATAAAATACCTATCTTGTTTGAATGTGGCAGGAAGAGCAGACTCTATATGTTTGCGCAGCCAATTGCTCCTTAAGTAAGGAGAGTCGCCCTTAATCCATGTTCTAAACAAATTCATTAACTGAACAAACTACTCTATTTCACTGCTACTGAGTAAGACCGTTGCCTAGTTCGTTTTGTTCTATTTTTGAAATCGATAGATCTTTTAAAAGTGTGAGCGTCACGAACTACTGTAGCGACTATTTTTGTCCCTCTGCTTTTAAAGTGTATTAAGTAGTATAACTGTAGTCTAAGGTATTAAAGGAATTCTTTCAGTGGTTTTAGTGATAAATCTTAAATACAAATATTTAAAATGACGTTAGGACTCTCTTATAACTTATTTCTTAAAAACTAAAAATAAAATTCAAGAATTTAAAATTCATTCCATTAATTTCATTGCAGTACCTCAGCGAATTTTAAGGAAAAATATTTGCCAAATATTAACAAATTCATTTCATATGCACGACTTTAAATTATAGACTTTCTCAGATTTCCAATTACAATTGTTGGTATCAAGGTCAAAAACTGTTCGAGTATAAATTAATACAGACATAGGCATTTTACAAACCCCCCCGATGCGGCCGCCACCTTGTCGTGGTGGAAGGCTTGCGTATCATAATGATCCCTGCGGCTTTACTGCAGAGTTACTCATACCGCAAGTTGCGGGGTGAAGGACCAGACTAAGAACGGCTCACAGGGGATCTCACCCCTGTAAAAAAAAGAAATCATGGATAAGATCAGTGGTTTAAACGATCTCCAGGTGGGTACCCGAAAGGGAGAATCCCACCCCTCTGCTTAGGTGGAGGACAGCCCTCGTACTCTG
>DWTU01002279.1:0-11730 GCA_018251515.1 Cecropterus confusis | reverse complement strand
GAGTCTAGGGCGGAATATATTTACGTGGAGATAAAGCTTATTGTTTGAGATGAAGGAATCTTTTCAGTTCTTATAAGATTGGCAGAATTCTGATTAACTTTGTTATAATCATATTAAAAATATTACCACATATAATCAATATTTCATTTTGCTGCGCATGTGTGTGATATCAATGATAAATTTAATACTTCCTATACATTATAGTGAAATATGTACTAGTGCAGTAAAGAGTAAATAAACTAAAAATCTTTTAAAGATTTATCGAATACTAAAGAAATGGAAGAAATGGCAAAGGATAAAAACCCACAGAAGTTACATGGTTTAAGTTCCTAAATTAAGTAGCTTACACACACATCACGTTGTCACTAATCTCGACTTTTAGCGCAATCTCGTCCATTTCCAACGAGAAAACAATACAGCCACCTTTCAAAAGCAACAAAGAGGAAATTACAAAGGCACCAGTCGAATCGGTGCATGAAGCAGTAAAGCCCTTGTCTTATTAACTACGAGTAAAGCTACACGTTGATAAAATACAATTTTCTCTGAAAATTACGCATTCAATAAACTGATAAATTGTGAAAAATATATAAGTGAATTTAATTCTGACACCTATATTGCATACAATTTTTTATTGACATGAAAATAAAATGTAGAAAAATATAAACGACGTTGTAAAATAATGTGCTCCGATTTACTGATTACTTTAACATGTCTTCGTCTGCACACTTAGAAAAATTGCATTTCATTACGTAATTCTTTCATGAATTCGCTAGTCATTACTCTAATGAGGTGAAACAGATCCCTTATCGTGTCCGGCTCAAAGACACATGTGCCTGCTACTGACCGGCAAAAGCGAGCATTACAGAGAAAAAAATCTGCAATACAATTCAACTAAGCAATGCACCATTACGGCACAAAGGAAATGACGCCAGTTTCACGTAAATGTCTAATGACTTTTTGTACGATTTAGTTCAGTATTTTACGTCCTATACATTTCACAGCTCGCTTATCGTAATTCTTTTATGAAAGTAAAGTAGCTATAGACGCGTAGTATGGTATTAAATAGTCACCGAGTTCATGTATTTATGAAATGGGCATGCAGTCCAGTTTTTATTTCGCTATTTGTTTTATTACAAAAAAATTAAACGGCTTTTCCATTAACGTAATCAACGTCGCGATTCTTTTTCTGTTTTTTACTATGCGAATAGACGCCGAAATCGATTTTTATTTGTTATTTTTTTTTTACACAAACCAGACGTAAAAAGAGTAAAGAGGCAACTTTTCGTGTATGCATGTATATTTATTTTATGTGTGACAAAAGGTTTACACATTTGGATGCACCAACACTAAACAGAGTTACCCGCTGGAATTCCAGCGACTTTTTTGTTTTTTATGATTGACAGCACACGAGCCGTGTTCGGTCGCGCGTTCATGCCCAGCGGGCCGTGATCTACCGCTAAGAGACCTACTCGTACATTCGACCTACCTGCAGGACGGTCTGCCTATTGTCACGTTGCATAACACCTATCTCTCAACTCTCAATACCTCCCGTTTACGACACACTGAATCGACGTGCTATTCACGAGAATCATCCACACGAAAAGGCGACTCGCATGGAAATAGCCCTGCACTTAATACTTACACATGTGTAATTAAGAAAATGAAAGCGACGCTTTCCGACTCCAAATGTAAAGAAAAAATGTGTTCATCTCGTTAAAACTTTCGTCTACAAATATAAAATTCAATTTCTGAATGAGCACGAAAAATCTTCTACCTTGTTTTTCGCGTTCATTTTGCATCAACCGACGTAGAATCCTAATTATCTTTCCCAGTTAAGCTTAAGTGAATTATTCCGGCCGCCCACTGTAGCGCACAAACAAAACGGGGAGTTCACAACCTCAGTCGAAAATACTAAAACATTCAAGAGAATTCCGGACACACGTATAATATTTGCTAAGCAGCATGTACTGGCCGCATAAGCCAGCTATCTCAGGGAGGTGAGGGATTTGTTCCATTATCAACGAGTTGAGTTAAAGTTGTTTTATTCTAAATCTCACTTGACAGCATTAGAAGGTAAAAAATAAAACTATAATTATGTTTGATATTTGATTTTAATAACTTTTGTAGCACTCATGATAATTAAGATGGATAAAAAACATACCCTTAACTTTATTTTTACAATATAAAACAAAAATTCCACTTAACTATAATTTTAGTTTTATCACTGCATCATTGTTTAACCTTATAATGGTGGATTAATATTAATAAATAATCAACCGGAATAAATTCATACATCTCTATCGTTTATCGCTATTCGTTCGCAATAGACAACTTTACCAGGCTGCGTTTAGCCGGCTCAACTTTTAATAACGCCCGCAAAATCGCCTAATTAATCTGATTACGGAGGGACCCGCACGGGCCAAACCCGGCACTAATGCTTACTTCTGAACATTAAACAAACTTATTTCAATCATGCACTACCTTAGGATTAGCCTAACGGCAACAGTCTCCAGATAAGTAAACCCTCTAAGACCTGGACTTGAGATGGGTTTTTTCGGTTGGTTTAACATGAAATACATATTTTATTAAGTAAATCCCATTTAAAGTTGTTAAGTGCTGTTCCTTCTATGGAACCACTTTTTATTGACGAATAAGCAAATAATATTTCATTTGAATACATTATTCTATGGTAGCATTTTTGAGCAATAAGAAGTCGGAAAGAATGTATATGATAAATATTCCATTCGGGTACTCGTAATCTTTCTTACAGTGTCTGAATTTATCATAAAATTTAGTATATAAATGCTACAAATACTAAACTGCCTGTAATAAGAAAAAAACGCAATCGCGTCACTTCGTTCTTACGTCACAACATAGTAATGAAGGTTTTGCAAAAATAAAAAGCGTCAGGTTTTTTAAACAAACCTTTTACGGAACTATCAATACGATGATAACTATACGGAATACGTCGTTAAAGCCGTAAAAGGCGAGCATATCAGATTTCCGAACCGCTTGTGTGTTTGTGCGCCCCTTATAAGTGTAATTATGTGACCCGGAGATCGCTCCTTGAACCGCGTCCACGCACACGATGAATGAACGCCACTACTAATGGAGATCTTATCTGTCCCGAGATGGAGTAAGGTAGCCTTAGCAGTATAAACTTGGTTATGTATAATACGGAGACTTATCTTGGCCGAATAGGATAGCCAACCAGGTCATAAATAAGGCCCGGCTTTGATTTCTGAAGGTGACCCCCGCTTTATACGTTTCTTAGGGTCAGAGATCGTGCGATCCCTTTTAATAGTTTCTAAGGAAATCTCGCTTAATACGCATAATGAACATGCGATTCTTGGTTTAATACCGGCTCGAATTATGGCCGTATATAGATGCTTTATTTTGTATCGTTGGGCCATTTAGGACTCATAGAAAATTTGTGTTCTGTACGTGTTAATTTCTTAAGGGTTAATTCGCTAATGGCTCTCGTTGATTCCTTGGCTTTTCATCATTTTAAAACATTTCTCTGAGACGAGAAAAGTAGATATTTTAAAGGTATTTCTGAATGGTCTCTAATTAATTATTATTATACCTTTGTACGCTCATGACGATAGCTGTAGTACCACTTTCAAATATTTCGCGAGTTAAATTCAAGTTACAACCTAACACACAGACAAACAAATGCATTATTATTTAAGGCGGCAATTTGTGGCGCATCCGTTTTACGTGGGGTTGTACAAAGAAGACGACTATTTGTTGAAAGTAATTTTTGAAATTATATTGTTACTTCGCCTTTGGATCTTTTGATAATTATCTCTGTTCTGTTTTAACAAGCACTTATTTTGAGTAGGATATTAAGCTCCACGTTACATTAAATTGTTCTCGATAAAGAGACACTCACTTAATTGTGAACGTCCAATAATCCTGATAGTCTTTTGACGTAATCGTTTTGTATATTACTATTAAAAGTCTTATAATATATGTTGCTATTAATGAGAAACCTTCATTTTATAGAATACGTGCATCATGTAAAAATATGATAAAAAAGAAACAATGTTATTGAATTAAAACAATGAAATTTGTCTTGTTAACTATTAATAACTATATGGAACATAAATAAACGCTAAACGGTACTGATATTACAGTACATTGAAAATTTAAAGCACTCTCGTAGTT
This sequence comes from Cecropterus confusis, assembly GCA_018251515.1. Lineage (NCBI taxonomy): Eukaryota > Metazoa > Arthropoda > Insecta > Lepidoptera > Hesperiidae > Cecropterus > Cecropterus confusis. Next base: position 7,560 of record DWTU01002279.1, on the reverse strand, counting down.
CACGTCACATAAACCAAAGTACGAGTAGTCTCGATAAAAGGTAAAGCCTATTGGTGGAACGATCAGGAGGACTAAAATACAGGAGGCTGACAGCGAGAGGCAGGCTGTCTGAGCGACACGAGTGCGACATTTCAATTTGAGTATATATTATTCATGGTAATGCGTTAAAAGCGCGGCATACAACTTGCTTTTGCGAGCGGGAAGCGAGTAATCGCCGCGCACGTACGGATGCCAGGTACGAACGTTTTATCTAAAGGTTCGTTTACTTAAATCTGGTTGCCACATCAGCTTAAAATTCGATTTGATTTTAAGAAACACACGATTTATTAAAAAATATTGACAACTATAACTTAAAAATACTTAACTTTTAACGATACAATATACAAACTGATGGTTTGTCATAAAGGATATTGTAATAGGTATATCGATATATACCAATTTAGATACACTATTTGTGCATTATTTATGCAGTTTTATTTGCAAATATGTATGTTAATAAATATAAGTAAGATTGCAGTACTCACATTTTAATAGGCTTTCTATAAACCGTTTGATTTTCACCTTATTTCGCTTTCTAAACAGCATGTAATGCCTACAACATACATAAAATACTAGTAAGTAATAAAATGGCGACGTGCACGCACCCTTTTTCGCATCCGTATATTCAATGTTGTGCTTTAAAATTGTCGTTTCGCGCCATTTGCAGCGCCGCGCCCGGCCCGATGTGCTTCGCTTATAAAGTAACACTACGAAATGTGGGATTCGTTTTTATTTATCGTCCTCTATACAAAATCGACGCTTTTTACCTATCAGCGGACGAAAATTCGTGTTGCAAATAACACACGCGTTCCATTCAAAGTACACAGATATCTATCAATGTGCTTGATGTTTTCGAATAATGTAATTGCTTTCAAATTAACTTTATTCATAAAATAGTCACGTGCCAATGTTTTCGGGTAAATTACTCAGTTGCGAATTTATCGTCATGTTGTCAGTTGTTCGATGTATATAAATATGAAACAGGAAGGTGACTAACTAACATACCCAGAGATCAACGCACAGTCGCAACCGCTAAACATAGAAGCCAGAAATTTTACATATAGATTATTTGTGTAGCGTAAATGGGCACTAGGAAAGGAATTTTAGGAAGTCCACCCCTGGAGAGGTAAAATAAAATAGAAATAGCTGGAACAAGAAACTTGATATATTGTAAATATAATCTTATATATCGTAGGAAAGTAATTCGAAAGGAATATCTGAAATTTAACCCCTAATAAAGTAAGGGTTGAACTATTTTATGGAAGTCCGTAAGTTTTGAGGTTAACGTCAAAATTCTTTTCGACTCGTTCACCCCTTAGGGGTTGAAAACATACTAGTCAAATTTCGATGAAATTTGGCACACAGCTAGTTTATAACATGGATTAACATGTAGTATACTCATTACCATGGTAAATGTGACCGAAGCGGGTAAAACCGCAGGGATAGAGTAGTGGACAAATAGTGTGTTAAGAAACTACACAGCGTTTTGTAACCGTGAACGTCGCCCGCCTATTACAACGTTTCTAAGCCACTATCGTGTTTGCTTTGAAGTTTACAAACTCATCTTTTTATTCGTGAACACGTAGTACCATCGTTTTAGCTGTTGCACGCTTGGTCTTGTTAACATTAGAAGTACAGTAGAATGGGATAGAAAGAGTTCTCAATACCCAAGACATTCTTATGGATTGTTTAAAAATCTTGATTGAATATTTTTCGCTTCGCGCTTTATACGGATACATAATAAAAACTATTAAATATTGTTACACTTTAATGGTTGGTCTACACCACACTAATAATGTTTACATTTTTGCGGTGGTCACTGAAAGCACCGAATATTTCTCTGCTTCGCGAGTAAGAATTTCAATGCAACTTAATAAAAAATCTGCATGGGATCTTGCAAGTCTTAATGCCGTGAGTGTTACTTTTATAACAAATTAAATTATTAAATGTTATAAAAATTTTGTGGTCGGTTATAAACGGTCGTAAAGGTATAGGAATAAAAAGTGATATTGATATTTGACATTACAATTATTGCTATCTTGATGAATAATGATGTCGTGCATAAGATTATTAAACCTTGTATAAATATCACTGTAATACAGTTGTCTAATATGATTGACTGAGTCGAATGTTCTGTTACATTAGCGCGATAGTTCGCTTCTCTTTCTGATGTAACGCTCCAATTGTGTCACAATAAATTACCACAGTCAGAATCATGGTCCGCATTAAATAAATTGATAATGCACAACACCACTACAGATATTAATTGGATATGGTAATATTATCCTAGATTTGCTTATCGATTTGTAGATAATTTGCATCTGAATAACGCGATTAGGTTGCGAACACTTCGTTGAGTTGAAGGTTTTCATAACTAGATACCAGTATTTATCTAGTGTCAGATAATATGCAGTAACACGAAGTTGACCACTTTATTGTAGACGATAATTTAGTCTTAAATATATACATATTGGTATTAAGACGTTGTTACAGTGAATGAGTAATGGCATCTCAATGTAATTAAGTGACCGCATTTCGGACAAACGCCAACTAAGTTTGGTGGGAACGCGCCGCCTCCCACAACCGGGGGTGGAAGGGTCGGCGGGTGTGGGGAAGGTTGTACAGATACAGGCAAGTTTGGCAGCCGTAAATGTCCCCGTTAATTAGTGGCGAGCGTTCGACGATCCGCCGACAAATTACGCGACATTCATTGTCGCACGCAAATAAAACGCCACGATGACGACGATGCGGTGACGGTGTACCGCTTTCCTTACAAGTCAAAGATCAACAATTATCAGGTTGTTTTATTTATATTTTGTTTCTAATTAGTAGTTTCGAAAATATCCGTAACCTAAGAAATGATTCTGGAGGATTAGCGACCAGACCGCTGAACTTAAACTATATAATGAGATGTAATCCAAAATAGGAAGAAAATAAATATGTCTCTTGTTTCTATAAAAATATTGGAAATAATATAATGCTTCCAATATCTTTACAAAATATGCTGGATAGGTTTGAAGCTAATGTTAACCAATTTAATTTCCATGACAATGTGTGAGAAACAACGGAGCGTAATCTAAGTTACTTATCGGTGACCATTTTTCAACAACGGAAATAATTCTGTAATACATTACCTATATCTATATTTTGTTTCTTTTTTACCACCCGCACATAATGTAGTATCTGTTGTATACAATATTGGGAAATTTAGATACAATTCACCGTACATTGTACTATGAATAATTTGTTTGAACTGAAATGAAACCATTAATTAGTGGGCGGTCATTATTAATCAATTTGACATTGTCGATGTTATGTGTTTGCATGAATTACGAGGTGCTGATCATGTTGATTGGTTTAATATTGTAATTAAAACTGTGTTTGCTCTTTGCAGTTATCATTTTATTATATGAATTTATTGTCAGACAAAGTCGCCTAGGTATAAAAAATTTAGTGTTCATCTACCTGTTTGTCCTTTAAGCTGTACTAATTTACTATATCATTTATTCGATCGCCACGAAACTTTATGAAGTCGTTGAGTACATTCCCGCGAAGGTTTTTCCTTTTATCACTGCACATTTAACATACGCTAGGTGATGTGCAGGGTATACACAAATTATAATAGGAATAAAAAAAAAACAATTAAATAAAACAAATAATAAATCAAATATGTAAATCGGTTCCAACTTGAACGTTAAGATACCTTTGAACCCGATAAGTAGTGTATATTTCACGATATTTTGTGGCAGTGCAATGTCTGTCCGAATCCATTAGTATTGAATACTGATTGACCCGGTGAGCGGGCTATTCAGCAAAGTACTTCCATATCGTACACGCGATAATATGACGTACGTCTGTAATTAACATACCCGGAGATTAACGTCTCTGTTGTGTTCAATTTGCGGAGAGTGGAATACGACAGTACGACACTGCATGAATAATTCAGCACCAGCGAAATGTAGCTATTAATTAGAGAGTAGTCATTAGTCAGCTTGATATGCTCCGTGTCAATGTGTCTGTTGCACGGGGCAGCCGTTCATTTGATTGGTTTCATATTGAACTGACCAAGCAATACTGTTTGCGTCTATGTGTATGACATTTTACATAATAGGCTATTAATAATGTTCTGGTTTGAAGCGTGTGGTAATGGAGCTGCCTTACCACTTCTTTCTTGATCTTCCCTTGTACATATCCAAGACATTCCAACTTAGTACAATCATGCCAACGGATCTGTGGTTAATGTGACTGATTGTGTTACTGATTTTATTTGGGGCTGATTATGACTATCTATGGGTTGAAAAAGCCGCCTACTATCTGGTGGATTGAATTAAAAAAAATAAGCATTATACAATTTAAAATTAATATTGTGTTTATGAAATATTTATATATACACTACGTCTATGAATATTTCAAAATCATGTATTGAACAACTTTTGTGTTCCGTTTCATAGTTACTTTACAATATTATCATTATATAACATAATAATAATATCATTATTGTGTGTTATATTCTATCAGTATATAAAATTATCTATCTTTAAACTGCTACTTTCCATACAATGTGAATACACAGAGTTGATATTCCATTTTCCTCAACATGTAATATGAAGTAGTTTTACGACCGGCCGGTTCCCTGAAATCAATCCTTCTTGGGATCGCAGATGTGGAGTAAATTATGATTACTCATATTTGGATATATGTCACTTTTATTAGTAATATCCTTATTACGATGTATCATGAACATGAAAGGAATTCTCTTTAGAAATGCCATTTTCGGTGGCTTCCGTGGAATTGTATCTATATTATACATTATGTCATATACTGAAATAATAAAAAAAAATGGTTTTACTCGCTAACCTTTGGAGGTACATGAAAAGTGATAAAGACCCTCCGGAGGTAGAAAATTAAATGTTAACCTCGTACAAGCTACAAAAGTTTGTTATATTTAGCGTTTTCTATTTATTTAGAATGAAAATATGAAAGTCTGAAACCAAAGGGTGTAGTAATGTCTCTAAAATCTTTACATAGCGAAAAATAAATAGTAGTATATAGAGATTGACCAGTTAAATAAGCCACATTAATGCAAAATTTCATTAAAAATCAGACCAGTGGTTACTGCGTGATTGAGCAACACACCGTCTTAGATACACACCATCTCATTTCTATATAGTTTAGTGTAGATATCTTAATATATACAAATTACGTGTCTCGTTGTTTGTCCGTGACTAACTCCTGAACTACTGAACCGATTTGAATCAAATTTGCACACCGTATGCAATTTGATCCAACTTAAAAGATAGTATACCTTATATCTATATAAATCACGTGCCACGTTGTTAGTCCGCTGTGGACTCCTAAACTACTGAACCGATTTCAATCAAATTTGCACACCGTGTGCAGCTTAATCCAACTTGAAAGATAGGATAGCCTTATTTCTATGTTCATTTATAGTCGCAATATAATTTTATTGCCAATTATTTGTTTATCATCTGCCAGTCAAAAATATCTGTTAGCTCGATACGATTTTAACAGATGATATTTGCATTGGCATGCAAATATACACATATATACATACATATAACTCTCAGGTGGGTAATATACCCTAACATTTAGTACTAAGAACCACACCAAAAATGTTTTAAATGCCCAACGAAGTGGGCACTGGTCTACTAGTAGATAGATATAAATTTGTAATCTGAAAAGCAATGGCAACAAAACGTAGGTAATTAGCGTGATACGCTCGATGTATGTATGTCTGTCCTGTCTGTCGCATGAGGTTCTATCACGTTGATTGCCATTCTATTGAACAGACTGTGCATGCATGCTAACATTATGAGTGCTGCGGTATTCAATATGTCCATAAATAAGGTTAATGTAATGCGATTTAACAATTCTAGTGTATCTGTCTAGGAGAACATGGTTGATTTGAAACAACTTATGAAAACTATCAGATCTTCCAGTATGAAATTTGTAGAAAAAAAGGGAAAGTTTTCTGATAATTTTTTTACACAAGAAACTATTTTATTCGTCAAAGGATACGCCCAAATTGTCAAAACATTGTTGCCATTTAAGCAGCGGGTTGTTAAGCCCGGTGGTATAAAATCCTGGTGGACGAGAGACTGAATTTCTGGAAGGCCAATTTATCTGCATTATTGATTTTTTTCAAGAAGTTGTCCAAATTACGAAAGGAGTAGTAGACTGTGGGAACTAGATCAGGTGAGTGTGGAGAATGATGAAATTTCAACTCCAATTCGTGTAGATTTGTCACGGTCATTTGCTCAGTGTGTGGTCTGGCGTTATCTTGCAGTAAGCTAGGAGTCGATCTGTTGACCAATGTAGGCTGTTTTTTTAAGTGTTAGCATCATTTCGTCTAGTTGCTGACAGTATATTTCTGCTGTGGTCGATGAGCCTGGTTTCACGAATTCGTAATGAATCACACCTGAACTTGTCCACCAAACACTGACCATCAACTTATTCTGATTAATACTACGCTTTGTAGTATGTTTTGGAGATTCGTTCTTATCTTACCACTGCGCTGAACGCTTACGATTGTCATATTGAATCCATTTCTCATCACAAGTGAGTATTCTATTCAAAAATTGACCAGATTTGTGGCGAGAAAGCAACGAAAAACAAGCTTCCAAACGCTTTTGCTTCTGGTTTTCGTTCAGAGAATGAGGAACCCACTTATCTTTTCACTTTTGCGATTTGAGCTACATGAGTTAATATTGTTTGGTTGCTTACAACGAACTTTAAAGATAATTCATACGCACTTTGAGATGGATCAGACTCAACGGTGACCTTTAGTACGTCATTATTGACCTTTGATTCTGGGCGACCGCGTGGATCATTTGTGAGGTCAAAATTACCGCTCCGAAATTTGGTAAACCATTTTGATACTATTTGCTGCGTAGCCACACTAGTACCAAATACACCATTTTGGTTTCTCGCGGTCTGCGATGCTGTAGTTCCAAATAAGAACTCATACCTCATTATAGTACGAATTTCCAACCGAGCCATTATCAAAAGCAATAGTTATTTTTAAGTTCATAGTTTTTTAGAGTTAAGGATCATTACCTTTTACAATATATGTATATGGCTTGTTAACAAAAAAATCAGCATAGAAAAATATTAAGGAACTGCCAAATACCAAGCTGTGAAAGTTGGCAAAATTGTAAACGACAAGTTTCATACTTGACGGCCTATAATAAACAATTTAATACAATACCTATAACCAATGAATTGTACTGCGATTATTAATGTGTACTGCCTACTACGCTACGGCAGTAATTAAAATGATGATTTTTTATACTTTTGTTCTGGGTGTGGTTGTTTGACGTCTAAGTATTTGTCTACTATATTACTACTGGATTAGTAGACAAATACTGCAATAACTGAATGTATAAAACACAAAAAAAACGTTGTATTTATTTGTTAGTTCAAGGCCGATTTTAACGATTTAAGTCTGTGACTGACTTTCTATGTGAAACCGAGCGGGTTTATGCAAATACAAGTGTTGTT
>DWTU01002278.1:0-11731 GCA_018251515.1 Cecropterus confusis | reverse complement strand
ATTTCTGTTCTGGGTCTGGGTGCTTGTGTATTCGTCTTCGTGTGTCCATGGCACCCACGATACAGGAGAAAGTCCTACTGTGGGGCTATGAGTGTAGAAAGCGTTTATGTTTAATGTTATGAAATACCAGAAAAAACGATGGTATCCGTTGTATAATTTAATTAGATACTAACTTCTGCTATTAGGTCCTTGACCCACCACTAGGGTGGACTCTCCCTCTCCAGAGCCGGTGGTAGCCGACACCCAGAACTCGTACAGTTGGTTCTCCATCAGGTTCCTCACTTGAAACATCAGCTCCATCTCTGGGTTCTTGTCGGCCGACACTGTAAAACTCGAATGTTTTCCCAGTCTGAAAGAAAATAGTTAATAATTTAAATACATATTTTTTATTTAAGGAATCCGGTAAGATTATGTACACTTTTCGAATTTCGAATTCCACAGGGGTAGCGTGGCCAGGCTTGCGTCTATGGCCAGGCATCAGACCTAGGCACTTAAGGATCTTACACATGTTCGTGAATGCAAATACCATCAGGCATGTTTGTTATTTGGAAAAATATTTGTTTAAAAAGATAAGTACTAGAAGGGTGTACTTATATTATTTATTAAGCTCTTAAACATATCAACCTAAATTAGTCTCAAATATAATGAAACCTTACTGTTCGAGCTGTCTGTTGTAATGGCTCTAATGCCACATGTGATCTTATAGAAGTTTCATAGTGGTTAAAGATTTGTACCCACTGAAATATTAAGAAGTTTTCATGCTTTTAATAATTGCTTGGCTAACTTACCGTCCAGCCTCTCTGTAGTAGACAGTATAGTGAGATATGATCCCGTTGGGGTGGACTGGTGGCAACCAGCTCACGAGAACGGAGTCGCTGGAGTACGCTAGTGCTTTTATTTTCTCCGGAGCTGACGGCACTGAAAGTGAATGTTTTTTTCTTATGCGCGTTTCATATTAGTACCCATCTTAGGCGAAAAAATGTAAATATTTGTTTGTTATTGTTATAATATAACTTGTAAAATCGAAAATACCCACCGTAAACCGAAAAAACATCCGCAGTAACGTTAATATCAGGTTTTAAATTATAGTATAGTATAATTACGGGGCATTATAAGCGGCACTGCTAAACTATTTACTTTTGATGTCCTCACATTAAGACTATTAATTCTATGTATACTTAATGTATCAGATAATCTCGTATATAGTCCATCATTAGTTATCCCCCTTTATTACTTACCATCCTCCTCAGTCATACAATACACGGGTGGACTCCGCTTGCCGTCGCCTGCGCTCGTAAAGGCCAAAACTTGAATGGAATAGTTTGTGTACTTGTGCAAAGTATGGAGGTAAGTGTCTGCTGTTGTCACCCGCTTGATCTCTGCTACGTCCGCTAGAATGTGCAAGCGATGTATTATTTATTATACCTCATTTTTTACATTATAGATATCGAAACTATTCGTTTCTTTCTGTGAAAATAAACAGTGCACTTGCTGATATGGCAAATCTAAAGTATAATACTATAAACTTGAATCGAAGCGCTCATGTTCTCGATAATATTGATTTGCCTTACATAAATTCTATTATATAATCTATTAATTGAATTTATAAAAAATACAGCTGTTTCAATATAAGTATCTAAGTATTAAGACTTTCTTGTTAAATTAATTCATTACGCTGTCAATCAACGGCTCCAGGTTATTGTCAGGTTCGGAAAATAATCTGGATTCAGTACAGAGTACTTCTGACAAAAATATTTCAATCATATTTAACAGTAACCGCGATAATTATCAAGTCAGACAAAAAGATACGATAAATAAAAAATGAAGCAATTACCATGGTTGTTCGTAAGCGGCGCGTAGATAACCTTGTACCCCTGGATGATGCCGCCGCGCTGCGCGGCGGGCGGCGGGCCCCACGACACCTTCACGCTGGACGACGACAGCGCCGAGCAGCTCACGCGCGTCGGATGCGACTCTGGAACTGGAAATATAAACAACCGTTAAAGAACTATGCTTCGATAATACCTATCAGAAATGTCGATCGTGGATCTCAATAATAACAATGACGATCAAAAAACTTCTACTCAAAATGAAAAAACAAATTAAATCTAATTATTTGCAAGGTAGCACCAGTACAGGGTGACTGAGAAAGAACTGCCGTCACACCAATTTCTAAGGTAGTTCATGCATTTGGTTGGAAGGGTGTGGGAAGGGTGTGACCATCTTAGTAGTGGCATCCCCAGTAGTGGTATCGCTTATGGAATTGCTTCATACATAGCTCACGTAGGTTACGATTGTTCATGGGCGGCAAGTGACCACTTACCATCAGGTGGACTGCATTCTCGTTTGTTACTTCAACTTAATATATATTTACCTCCTTCCAAAGTAGTAGCAGATACCGGTGTAGAAGCCGGGCCTGCGGCAACCCCGTTAAACGCTCTTACTCTTACTTCGTAGCGTGTAAACTTTCTCAGAGCTGATAGGCTTAATTCAGTTGCGGACCACCCGTTTACGGTAAGTGTTCTGAAACAAGTATAGATTAAAAATAGAATTTGAATTGGATTAAAAAAAAATTTATAATGATACTGACAACGACTTAAAGTTATGAATAATATAAGTTCAATCAATATCTTAAATCGTCAGCTGGAATAAAATATTTATTTTTTCATTATTTGTAACGTTAACGTGCGTTACATATATTGAAAAAAAAATGTTTCAAATTATAATAAATTGCAAACGTTTTTTTAAGTTTCTTTAAGTAGTTGCATTACTAGCTGACATTTCAATTTACTAATTCGCTATTTTTAACGTACATTTTGTCAATTTTATCAGTTCAGTTAGCATATATCTAACCTTTCTGTTGATTTTCATAGCTTTATTAAGTTATTAAATGTAAACATCATTGGATTTTACGGAAGTTTTGTCTTGAAACGTTTCGATAAGTTAATCGTTGCAGTCCTAGCAGGGCGTCACCTGGAAGTGTTTCTGAGCGGGGAGCCGCCGACGCCGACCTCGGTGCAGGTGACGGAGTAGCCGAGCAGCTCGCCGTGCCACGCCTCGCGCGGCGGCGGGCGCCACGCCACGTGCAGCTCGCCCGGCCCGCCCGGCGTCACGTGCACGTTCGTCGGCGCTTCCGAGGGCGCTGGGGGTCGTTGAAACGTGTTTTAAATATCTTCCGATGTCGCTGGGTGTGCCTGAACATGTTTTTAATATCTTCGACGGCGCTGGGGGTCGTTGAAGCATGTTTTTAATATATCCGAATGACGCTGGGGGTGATTGAAAAATGTTTTTAAAATCTCCGACGACGTTGCAGGTAGTTGCCATTCGTTTTTAATAGCCGTTAATGCCATTCTTCTTTCCATAACACGACATAAGTCGTGTTTGGATTTCATATTATATAGATACCGACTGCATTGATACAAATTTTAACCGTGTCACGCGATGTCCGAAACAGATTATCTTTCAACTTATATTATTTTATAATATAGTAGTAAAAGAACAGTTCATCTGATGATAAGTGGCCATAAACATTTGTAATCGAACTGAAATAGAATTAAAGTTATACCCGAAATCGGCCTTAGATGCTACACCTAAATGCGTCGGATATATCTATACGTCTTTCTTACCACATCCTTCAGACCAGAACATAACATTGCCTAACACTGAGTTATTAAGCAGAAATATGTCTTCAAAAAGACCCTCAAATACTAATGGAATTGTATGTATGTTTGTATTTATGTATGTATGTTTGTATGTATGTCCATTTCTTTGGCACGCGCTACAGCCCAAACTTCTTAACGAATCTGACGTATGACATATCATTAGAATCTTTTCAGATTGGAAAGTAACATAGGCTATATGATTTCAAAAAATAGCGTCTGCAAATAGGGGGAAAAGGAGGGGGGAAATGACGACGTTTTTATTATCACGACAATATTTACCCATATTAAATATATCAAATGAAAGCTAGTAAATAAACCATTCTAAAAATTTACATGTTGTAATACTTTTACTTGACTGTTTTGTCGAAAATTCCTATTAAGCGTTAATTATGAACAAAAAATCGTTTCAAGCAGTCGGGTTTTTTGTTTTAGTATTTTTGCAATGTTACTAGTTTGCACTACGTTAATGAAATTGTAACAGGATTAAATTTAAACGTCTAAATATTACTTACTGTATTGAAGTGAAGTAGACATTGTTAAACTCACCCTCCTCCTGTGTCTTGACAACAACAGGTTCGGTGAAGGGACTGCGGTCGATCTGGTTGATGGCGGCAATGCGGATCATGTAGGCCGTGTGAGGTTTCAGGTTGCTCAGCACCGCCTCGTAGTGGATGTCACCTTTCTTGATTAAGCTGCAAATACAATATTTTTTGTCTGCTTTCTTATTATAAAATATTATAACAAATTTGAAGAATAAAGCGTTATGGGTTCAGATTCTAAGAAAAATTAAATGTATGTATGATCGGTAGTGTTCCAGTACACTTTGAATTGTAACTTATTTATATTTTTAATGTCACGTAATTTTTTAACTTTTCGATTTAGACTTTTTAGATTTGGTTAATGAAATACGCTATAAAGTGAATTGAAGCGAACAAATTAACTTATCGGATTTTACTTGCGACGAAGTTCTTAAGTTCCGTACGTAACGTGTTTTACAGTCGAGTAACCTAGGGAAAATGGTAAAAATGGTTTTTGGAGTGCTCACGTGAGGTGGGAGTGGGAGGGCGAGTGCGAGGGCCGCACGGACACGTTGGCGCTGACGGCGGAGTCCCAGTGCGCGGCGCGCAGCGCGCCCTGCGCCGACAGCGCGCTCTGCTGCACGGTGTAGGCCTCCAGCGGCGAGTTGCCGTCGAAGCCCTGGCTCCAGGACAGCCGCACCGCGCGGCTCAGGATCTCCGTTACGGACAGCGATTGCGGGGTTTCGGGTTTTTCTGGAATTATCACATTTCGATTTCAGGTGCCGATTGAACGAAGAGGTTATCGCGTGACTTGCATATGTTGGTAACATTTTAAAATGACACTGCGTGATAGACCGTTAGCCGGTCCCGGGTCAGTGTCAATACTGGAAAGTTTGATGATGAATACTATGAAAGATCAGAGCTCACACCCAAATTTACTGACAAGGATTATCTAACGATAAACAATACTGAAGCGTAGCATGGAAAAATACGTGCAAATACAAATTAATAAATAGAACCGTAAAGTAGTAAATAAGTGAAAACTGACCTTGGACGGATAGATAAATATAATGGTCACTATGACCATAAGCGTTGACCGCTTGACATTTGTACACGCCGGAGTCCTGCCGGTCAGTTCTGCTGATGTATAGTTGGGACCTTAAACCACTATCAGTCTTTGCTTCGGAAATACTTAACCTGGAAACGTATATAATAGTTCCCTTTAAAACGTTTTTAACTGCAAATTGAGGAATTCATAAAAAATATAAAAATATTGACTTTAAGTTGAAAATAAGTAGTTACCCATGTAGAAGGTTACAATATGATATATTGAAAAAATCATGAGCGAGGAAAGAAATATAGAAAAGAAACACATAAAATTACAAAAGGCTGAAGACGTTTGACATCAAGTGCTTAACTATTGAATTATTGATAAACAGTGCAACGTTAGCATTAATATATAGTTTTAAAGTAATAGGCAACAAATATTTCAGGTTTTACCTATAAGTAGAGAGATCGAGTGGTCGTGGACCGCGCGACCAGGTGAGCCTCAAGGGTGCATCACCCCGCGCCTCGCACGACAATGTCGCTGGCGAATCCCGCCGCGCTGATACATTTTGTGATGTTAGTTCAAAACGTGCTGGCTCTGAAATAAAATATGTATAAGATAAACAAGTTTGTTAATACAATTAGATAGGTACCGAAGAATTTATTGAGAAACGGTTAAATATGTATTAGTTATAGCCGATTTGTATTGTGAATTGATGTTAGCGTATCGACGTTCAAAAATAATTCTGCTAAGCCTCACTTTGATTTTTTGATACTGACATAAGAGCTAAACAAATTTTAAACATGAAAATAATTTTGTAAATCAAAAGTAAATTTTGAGCACAAATCTATAGAATGTCGCCATCAGTATTCTAAAGTCAGAATACTGTAGAAGAGATATGATGAACGAGTGGTCAACCGTCATAATATCAATAAAAGAAAAAGGAACAGGAGTAACGATACATCTGTCATAATAATATAGCATTTCTGGAATCAGTTGAAAATAATTTTAACTTACCATTGATAGCAACAAATATAGTTTTGCTGAGCGGAGTCCCGACGCCGTTTTCAGCGCGGCACATGTAGTGACCCTCGTCGTACGGCAGCGCCGACTCGATCCACAGCGTGCCGTTCGACAGGAACTGGAAGCGACCGCCAAGGTTCACTAGCGGGATGTAATCTGACGCCGTCCCTGCTGAAAGATAAAGACGTAGTTTTAAATCGCTAGAATGAGAAGTAAAAGCCTTAACGTGAAAAAACAGAGACACTTACATGAGACGTATCAAGTGAGAGAAGTCCTCAGTGGACCAACGATCTCAAATAGTACGCCAATTCTGTTTTATTTTGATTAAATATAACTATGCATATCAGCAGAATTAGTTTCGTATATACAAACTATATATGCGTTAAAATCTTAGGTAATATCACGTAAAATCCTAGTAATATTATCAGTCTTCAAGTCGTCAATATATGTTTTTTGCAAATTTATGCTATATAGGTAAATCCACGCAGAAAATTCATTTTCATTATGTGTATGGTCTGCTTAAATGTATTTAAGTTAGTTCTGAATCTCATATTCATATCTCCTTAGATTGTCAGTATCTTTGAGTAGGTAATATTCAAGTGGTAGGTACTACTTAAGCGCAATTTAAAATGAACTTAGAATGTACAGTTACCTCTTTGTTTAAGCCAAGTGACTTGAGGAGTCGGAGAACCAGTGGTCTGGCAGTGCATGGCCACCGGTTCTCCAGCCAACACTGCCTCGTCCTTCGGTTCCATTATCCATTTGGGCGATACTGCAGCATGGAAATAAGAGTAATAATAAATCTATTGAAATAGTTTTGTAAGTGTTTAGGTTTTAACTGTGATAATCATACACAAACTGTGGTGTTGCGCTTTATTACTTGTGATACGCGCTATCTTTATCTGAATGATAAATAAGTGTAAATAATTAAATAGGTTTTCTCCGTTAAGATTTTTTTCATCTTACCTTTCCTAGCAGCATTAAATACTTAGACTAGATTTAAATACTTACAGTAGATTTCCGTGGTTGTGATACAGAAAATTTTAATAGGTGTTTTTACATTTAAATAAAAAAGTAAAACAGCATTATAAACAAAAGGATCAATTAAGACTTATTTTTCATATTAGAATTATATTTTATAACGCTGAATTTTACAGTTCTCTATAAATTAAGTTTCAAACATTTCAATTAAATTGTTTCAATTACCACTTTCCATCAGTCTGTAATCCAATGTAAGGCAAAACAAAAATGATAAACAAATATTACAAGAAGATAGGATAAACATTTAAATGTCTAAGATAGAAAAAGGGGATGAAAATATAAACCTGTGCAATAAAAAAAAGTTTCAAATTGATTTGAATTTGAGAAAAAAATCATTTCCTGGATTTTTTGATCTGTAGATACTAAGTTATTTTGAACTTACATGGATTAGGATACCTGTACTAATAACGTTTTAAATTAAATACCTTATTAAGTAATGATCCGTTTTACTTTACTATTAACGTTTAAAGATTAAGTCAAGAAAAACTTGTGATTGAAGATTTTTCTATTCGATTCGATTTTAATTTTCTCTATTGCCAACTCCTTGTATGGAGACTTCTAAATTGAATTACCTATTCAAGTAGGCATTCTTAATTTCCAGGATTAGATTTAATGTATGACAAAGCATTATCATTTAATAATCTTTAGTTACTGAAGCAAAATTCGCCTGAATGTGTCACCATAATGTAAATTCGTGATATTCGGTGCTCAAAAGCGTGAAGTGTCAAGTGCGGCCTAGGTGGTGAATGATACTTAATCGGCTTGTACTTGGTGCATAAGCGTGTTTGGTGCAGTGCTCGGGGTTACTAGAACATGTCTAGCTCGGTGCTTCACAAGCGTTTCCGGTGCATGGTGCTAACAGGTCTGTTACCTTTCACCACCAGTTCGGCTGTATAGTTTACTTTGGCCGCTGTGTTTGAGGCGACGCAAGTGTACATGCCGCTGTGGCGAGCGGACACTTCCTTGAACACAAGGTTGCTGAAAAAATCAGCACCTCGCTCTTCCACCTGGGTAATGTGGTTTTGTTACGATTTGACGCTATTTCGAAAAATAATGGAATGGTCTAAGAGATGATTTTTTTTATATAATAGTAATGTTTGTATAATAATGTTTAAAACAATCAATGTTACAACAAAAGTCTATGTTTTGACAATTTTAGGAAACTAACAAGGCGACAAATGATCACATGATGAACCTTGGATTTTTTATGTTGATAAGATATTACATCTCTTAATTTTTAACTTAGTATCATGGAATTAAGCTTACATAAGTATTAATAACCATACCTGTAAGGATGAAGGTATGGGTACATTGTCCTTCAGCCAAGTGAAGTGGACTGGCATATCTCCTGATGTAACACTGCAGCTCACTTGAGCTCGCTTCCCTTCCTGCAAGTTTGCAGAAAACGAGAAGGGCTCTATTTCTGGTGGATCTGTATGAGAAAAGTAAATAAGTCCGTTATATGATTCTATTAAGATTATTTGTTTTATTATTCCATTTGAACTTACTGCTCACTACGAGCTGCAATTCTCTTCTAGCAATCTCCCCATGAGGTCCCATTACGGCACAGGTGTAAGCTCCAGCATGTGAAGATTCTACTCTTGAAAGCCTTAGTGCACCGTCAACGTTGTTGTCCCATTCTAATTGGCTGCCGTCTCTTTCCCATTTCACAGAACTGAAAGAATGAAGCAATGAAAAATGACCAAATTTTCTAAATCTATTTTTGTCTGTGACTATGGTTTTGTACTTACCTTATCGGATAACCAGAATATGGACAGTACAGCACAAGTTCTCGTCCAGCTACTGCTCTTATGGGGCCAATTGACCTCACATAAGGTGGACCTGGAACATTCAATTTAAATAAAAGTGGTTTTCTTAAGCGCACAGGTATAAAATAATTATAGCATTTAAGGTCAGTTACAGACGCTATGGGCAGCAGAGATCTCTCACCTGGAATTTTTTACAAGTAAATGCAAGATAATCTGCTGCATGAATTAAAAGACAAACCCGCAATAGTAATATTCTGAATATTGAACGTAAATGTAATGGATAGAATGTCTTACCATATATATTCAGCCTGGAAGTATGTGAAACCTCGCCGAGAGAGTTCGCTGCCTTGCACGTGTACAGCCCACCATCTTCAGACCGCACAGCAGATATGTTAAGATAGCTCACGACGTCATTGCTTTTAGTCGCAAATTGTTCTATACTGTACCTATAAAAATCATGATGTTGAAATTAAAATTAACTAGTCAGATCCTTCACAGATCTCAAAGCTCTGAAAAGAAAAGTTAAATGTTTCTTAAGATATCGTGAACATTTACATATATAAAACTCTTCAGCTTAAAACAAACTAATCAACTGTAGTGAAGATTGTGTTGAATCTGAATCTAAGGCCTAAATAGCACTTTTCTTTCTTTTTATAGCACTTTCTACACTCATAGCCCCACAGTAGGATTTTCTCCTGTGTCGTGGGTGCCATGGACATACAAAGACGAATACACAAACACCCAGACCCAGAACAGAAATCTAAACTCAACATTCAGATGTCATTCTGACTGGGGATCGAACTCGGGAGCCACTGTGTGTCACACCGGTATGGTAAACGCTCCGCCAAATCAGCTGTGTGCGTATTTTTTTATACTTATAGTTATAATATCCTGTTTAATTATATGATAATCATTGTTTTGAATAAAAATAACGTGAAGCAAAAAGCGGCCTGTCAGTCCCCACGCTTGCTGAAATCATTGTTCAATCGTCATTTGTCATTCGAAAACAAAGTGACCCTATCGACAGCGTTACAATGGTTGTAACAGGATTTTATTGTTTTACGACCTAGCTCCTGAATCCGCAGGAGACACCCAATATTACAAGCAGGCCTTCGAACAGGCAATTAACTAGATTTACAACCGTACTACGTTCTTGGAACGTTCGAACATATTTAGTAGTCGTTTCCTATTGAATGTTGAACGGACAATCAGCTTTGTTTCAGCTGATGATAGGCGTTTAAGAGAAATTTTGGAACTCAAAAGATTACTTATTGTTACTTATTGAGACTTCTTGTTACAGAAGTAGTTGAAACGGGCGCGCATTCCACGTGTTATGTATTTTCTTTGTTACATAATAAAGTATCTAGATTTTATATTGATGTGTACTTCAGATCTGTTTAGACACATTATTTTTATGTTCTTCTCAGGTCTACTACTAGTTGCATCATTCGATATCCTAGAGCCCTTTATGGTTTAACTCCGGAAGCACCAATGCCACGCTTTTCTCTGCCCTATTATAGAAGTGTTAAGCGCTGTTGTGTTCTGGATTGATGTGGTAAAGGTCGTCGGCGCTTATGATGGACACAGTTTCGTGCACGACTGAGCGCCGACTTTGGAGCTATGTACTAAACCAACATTTATTGTTTTTTTTTTTACTTTGTGTCAATGCTACTGCATTAAACTAACTAAAAAAAAACAATTATAACAATACAACCAGTAGGTTGTATTCATTGTTAATTGTTTTATTTTTATTTTACAAGACTATCGTCTTAATCGTTTATATTTCAACAACTTATAGTATTTGACATGTCTTAAATCTAAACTTTTCACATTAACATTCTTCGTTATATATATCTATCTAATTAATTAACGTTTTGTTGTATACTTATTCCTGAACACAATGTATTTACCTTGTTTCATGCCTTTGTTTCGTACAATATTCAACAAACAATGCCGGTTACGTTTACCAAACGTCAATTCTACGGACTTTGCGACGTGTATTGTAGGCGGATTACAGAAATAGTTGGCAGGTATTCTGTTTCACGTTTCAATATGGAGCGCCGTGATATTTTACTTACGTATGGAAATTTATTTGACTAACTTAATTTAAAAGAAGTAAAAAAGAGCTTTTCTTTGAAACATGCGATGCTTCCGTGGTTACTGGTATTGCAAATATCCATATCGACAGTACTACTCTCCATCAGGTAGTCTGCCATATCATCAGGTATAATTATTTATTAATAAAATCGATTATCGGTCTTAGGTAGATCCTTTGTGCTATGTGGTTGTAGTTGGTTACAAATGTCAATGGCCGGCAGAGACCACTTAGTGCACGATGAACTACACGCTCGTTTACTACTTCAATTATCCCCAAGTATGAAAAACAAGGGTTCCACTAGTTGTAGACTTGGGTACTTGGCATCACCGAGGACGAAATAAGACCCGTGACTAAATTTTTTGGTGTTTTGTAGTTTTTTAATGCACGGAAGTAGCAAACGAGCATGCAGCCTATCTGATGCTAAGTCGCTACTGCCGTCCATGGATATCTGTAATCAATTCTAGGTAAGATCAAAGTTTCACTTAAGGTTAGCCACAGATGCGTTTCTACTCCTGAGGACTAAGATGGAATGCCTCGGAAAAGTATTTCTTACTTATCGCACACTTCAAACC
>DWTU01002277.1:0-11732 GCA_018251515.1 Cecropterus confusis | reverse complement strand
AGCTTCTTTACGGACCGCATAGTTGGCTAGTGGGATCCGCAGAGTGCATATGAACTCCGCTGGCGACGGGAGGTCCGTATCTTGCAGAGTCACTGACGCGTAGGCGGAGTAGCGCCCGTTTATCAGCTCTGTTTCATGCGTTATGCCTTCAAGCCGCCTGAAACAAATAAATATGTTCTTCATTCTAATACGGTTCTAAATGTCACTTTAACTGTTAATGATTATAACTAAAAACGTGGTAGAACTCTTTGTGGTTCGATTCCAGAAGCACCACTGCCACACCTATTTCAGCCTATTAACAGCTGTGGTAAGCGCTGCAGTGTTCTGGTCTGAGCGTTGTGGAAGGGAGATACTTATCCGAGACATTTTAACTTAGTCCTCAGGGGTGGCAACGCATCTGTAGCTAACCTCAGGTAGGACTTTGATCTTACCTAGGATTGATAATAGATGTCCATAGGCGGTAGTGGCCAGTTACTATCAGGTAGACTGCAAACTCATTTGCTACTTTCGTATTATAAAAAAGTGTGGCGGTTGTACCTGCCCGGTCAAACCATACTTTTATAATACCATACATTTTAAGGTATTTTAAATTAAACTTAGAATAACGAGGAACTGTTCCTGTTATCTGTACGTCTGTAGATATAAATAAAATTGAGTGTAAAAAGTTAAAAAAGCAAATGAAATTTAAAATTTAAAAATATGATATTGAAAGCAGAAAGAAAATCAATTACTAAAATTTTTGTTTGCCTGCCTGTCTGTTTGTTCTGGCTTGTGGGACTTTTTTGGTAGATAGCTTATGTTATAAGACGTAACTTAGACTACTTTTATTTTAGAAAATGTTATTTCGCACAGAAAATCTAAACCTAATAAACCGCGCGTTCTACGCGTACGCAGCCAGCGTCACTGCCGCTAATGTTAGTTGCTATCAGCCATTTCTGAAACAATTTTATAATCTAAAATTTCGGTTATATGTTACTATGACAAGTTATATTTTTAAACGCGGGTAACACCGCTAATATTAAAATAAATATTTTGAGAAATCCAACCAATAAACAAGAAAAACAGTTACGCGTGATTTTACCAATGACACAACTAATATTTTTCTTACCTAATAACTCAATAAGCAAACATAACCGTATATAATATGTTACACAAGTTAAGTGCAATATAAGTACTTCCGCAACGATTACCCACTCAACTAAGACCGTGAGGTTGCCGTCAGAAAAACTCGACTTCTATTAATCTTATAACTTTTCCTGATGCTGACTTGCGCTTCCTGGGACGCGGCGAGTCATTGTGGGGAAACGGCTGACTCGGGGAGGTCTTATTATAAAGGCGAGTCAAAAATGTTTACATATCATGTGTAAATGAAATAGTCATACGTTAAACTACAAATGAGTAAGTCAATTTTGAAAGTCAAAACCATTTCCGAGAAATCAAAAATAACTGTTTATGTAAATTGCTCTTGTTATGATTGTTTATTTTAGGAACTACTGAACTGAATTTCATGCTACTTTAACAGAAAGATAAAGGATGGTATTAAGATGAGTTTACTTACAGAATGAAGATTTTTTAATCACAAAAATCTTTCTACGTAAAAAATGCTTTCATTATGATAGAAAATATAGATATATGATCCGTCAGATTATTAAACTGAAAAATCTCTTTGATTTAACTACAGTCAATGAAATCTAGACACCCCTTTACTGCGATTGTATTAATTCTAATTATTAAATAAGAAAAAAACCGTGAGGAATTTTATGTAATCTATATATAATTCAACACTACTTAATTAATTTCCGCCTAACTCAATTTACAGTAGGTATGACTGCATAAGTGCAAGGTAATATTACATGCTTTACAAGAAACCGTGGTATGTTGCGTCATCACTGACAAGATGTCCGTCAACCCATTATTGTCCCACTGCTGGGCACTGGTCTTTTCTCAGATTGAGAGAGTGTCATTACTATTAGTTCTTTAATGTTTAAAAATATAGAATCAAGGTGTTAACAACACCGTTTTAGGGTTACCTACCCAGAAGGTAAAAACGGGACCCTACAAGACTCCGCTGTCCGTCTGTCTGACACCAGGGTATCTAATAAACCGTAATAGCTGCACAGTTGAAATTTTCACAGATGATGTATTTCTGTTGCCTCTATAAAAACAGAAGAAATACATATTTAAGGGGGGGCTTCCATACGACAAACGTGATTTTATAGATAGGTACGGAACCCGAGTGTGCTCGAATCCGACTCGCACTTGGCCGGTTCTTATTAAATTATGTTGAATATAAATCTTTTTATCTGTAATTTCCAGGTGAACTGGTCTATGTCGGACGGACCAGTGCAAATTCGAGACGAATCTTCCGAAAGCGAGGAAGAGAGTGACGATGAAGCAGACTCCTGGTTCAATATCATGAAGTGAGTAACAATATTATAGTATCTTCATCGTCAGACATTATCTGTGGGCGATATATGGGCAATTTAAGCAACAAATTAAAATCACTCAACCGATTAAATAATCACACGGTACAATTAACACTGGGCACTTAAACAGAAATATAACAACGAGACGTAAGACAGTTTCTAGACTTGTTATTTGTATGGCGGCTCGCAGAGAAGTGAGTGTCGCCATACAATGCTGGTGTGCGATCTGGATCCTACACTCTGTCAATACATTAACATTGTTCAAGACAACTCCCGTACTAATGACCTCATCATCATATATACATAAGTATTTCTATTATTATTATTTTATTTGGGTTACAGACATGGAATATTGCGGTGAGTTCATTTAAAAAAAAACATTAAATTTCAATGCTATATAATTTTGTACAGTTATTGATGGTCTGTTCAACAAAACTGCAAAGGTTTTAATGTGTAAATATTTCGGGTTGGTTATTAAACATGTAGGAAGAATTTCATCTAGATAAACACATCACATGATTCGTGTCACTATAGTAAAATAAAATTGGAATACTAGTGGCTTTGCAGACCATTGGAAATGCAGATTTTAAGGTGCATTCATTAGAAGATTAGTTATTGAACACGTAGGGTATATATATTTTATATACAGAAACAAAGTTGAATAGGCGGTTTATTTGTATAAACATATCAAATAATCTACAAGTCTAATTGCCTCAATGTTACCCGGAAACTCAGTTACCCCAGATAGTTTAACAAACTCAGAGCAAATCACTTCCACTGCTAACTTGACAACACTAATTTCTGTCTATAGTTTCTCATAACTTCACTCTGAGAAGTTCTACCTCCGTCTATCAAACGCATGCGATGTAACTTCAGTAGGTACTACGAATCTACTTTGTTAACGAAGAGAACAGAAGTTTGAGAATAACTGTTTGCTAGAAAGAACGAGTATTGGGACAATTTTAGTTTTGTGGCAGCTACTAAATAAATTACGAGTATGTCCAGCTTAAATACAAAGAGGAACAGATATTATCTCTGGGCTTTAGAAGACTCCATTTCAAATCATGCGACCATCTCAGTTCTCAGAAGTAGGAACGCATCTATGATTGACATCAATGAGAGCTGTTATATATGAAGTTGGTTATCGACTTCCATATATATACTAGCAGAACACGCAACTTCGATCGCGCAGACTTAATTATAAAATCCATTTATCTATTACACTTTTAAATATTAAAACATAAAACTTTTACGTTTTATCGATGTAGAAATAAGCATGGACATAATTATAGTGAAGGTATGATGATGAGGATACAAGTGCATTTAAATCCCCAGAAGATGACCCCTCCGAAATGCTGAAACGCTTTTAAGCGGCCTTTTCGAGAGACGCGGCTACACACAATAATTGCTCTTCATTTCTTTTCTATGCAAATTGACTTTGGTTGATCCTTTTATATTTTAATAAAAAATCATTTTGATAATTTAAAATTTTAAATAATTTACAATTATTTAAAAACACCCTTTTTGTCTATATGACTAGTTTTAGTTTCAACTGCTGAAGACGTATTCGTGATGTACACCACTCACGTATCTAATGTTAGTTGGTGTTGTGTACGCATTATGAATACTATTTCTTTATATTTAAAGTTTTACAAGTAATTAGCTGTTCATAAATGCTCATAGAACCCAATAGCAACAAGAAAACTTCGTTTAAGCTTCACTCCTGTAAGGCGAAGTTGAGTTTTAAAATATAAATTTATCAGTACCTTTAATGGTATAAATATCAATTTTACAGTTAAACAGTGTAAAAATAACTCAGTTTATTTTAGAGTGGTTCTTTAAAAGCAAAAATAAATGTGGGATAAATTAACCGACTTGTAATACAGGGCAGGACAGTACTCAGGATAATTGTTAACCCAGATAAATAATTGTAGAAGTCGTTGAAAGGAAGCAATGACCGTTTTCTTGTAACCTTAATCGGGATCAAATCAGATCACATTGAGAGTTCGAAATTATTGGCCAAATCAAAGTATCAGGCGGTCGTGACTGCAAACGAAATCAGAGCGGTATATATTCATTTCGCAATATTTCCTCCAAGAGCGTATCGCGATGAAGCGCACAGAGGAAAACTGCGAACTTCGTTTTACAAACAAAGCGCGTATGAAAGAGGCCCGCGGAAAAACATTTTCATTGTGTCTGCGAGTCGCTCGATTTTTAATCTCCCTCTCGTCCCGGTAACTTTATTGTGAGTTTGTGAGCTTTGCGAAATCTGCCAGCGACTGGCTGTAACTAAATCGCCGGTTATCGCCGACCATCGACGTAGCGCGGACGTTGCAAAAAATGACACGGATGCAACAAATTCGAAATAGTTTTTTTTACATTTGAACGTTTTGCGGAAATATCCCTATTTCAATGATTTGTTGAACATTGTGTGTGTATTGCAATTCTATTATTAGAGTAGGTAAATAGTTGGTAGTAGGTATATTAATGTCATACAAGTACCAACTAAGCGTTGGTGCTTGTATGACATTACTTTACCTTGCACTTTTTTTTTACAATACGTCGACGTTTTACTATACGTATCTGGGACTATGGCGGGTAAATTAAACGACATAATCATCTTTGTGAACTTTGACTTTATAAATAACTTGAAAACTTCAACTTACTCTAATTGTCAACTAAACATGTGTGTTACCTTTAGTAATATCTCCAGAAAGTTTTTTTTTCGTGATTCTCGAACCACAAATTCATATCCAGCCCTGAATTAACCTACTTCGGAATTAAATCCAGGAAATGACAAGCAGTGTTTTTTTGAAAAGTAACTTTATTGCGGTCAGAAAATTCAGCAGCCAATCCCGGTGACCGGTACCAAAAAAATTTCCTTTTCGTTACGACCAGCAATGAAGTCTCAAAGGTTGTTGTTTTGAAAATTTGAATGTGGATTAATTAAAGGATATATCATTTTCATCAAAAATACATATGCGAGGTAAAGTAACGTTTAATGAAAGGAAACAGCAGACAAATAAGTATTTAATGTAGCAGTCGAGTAAATTAAACCTAAATTGTAAATACGTGTCTCATCATCCTAAAAATTACCAATGTTTTTCGCAGAGGAAAAATTAATTCGTAATTTCCAGTGTAGATATAAATATGGTATTTATTTTATTTTTATTCAGTATTTTCGTCCTAGACAAAAATTTATTGCTTACATGTAGTTCATCCTAAAACATGCTTAAAGCTAAAGAAACTGGTTCTTTAGCTTTAAGCATCAGCTACAGGGCTTAATAGTCCGGTTATGAGATGTGTCTGAAAAGCAACATAACTTTTTCACAGTATAAGAAAGAATAATCTACTCATATATTTTGATTAATAATAGCTACTAATACTTATAGTAAATGTTTCGTACTTTTAAAATGTATTATGTATTAATTATTTTATAAACCAACTAAATCCTAACATAACAGTTCATAAGATTAGTAGAGATTTTGTTTTTATTCAAATATAATTTCTTAGCTAAATATATTTGTAGTTAGGACTTTGAAAGCTGAAACAAGTGATGGCAAACAATACTTATTTTAAATCCACATTATTTACAATAATGTGGATTTAAAATAAGCATCATTAAAATCTTTTCAGATTTTTTGAGTTTATTGGTACTATATTGAAAAACACTTTCGTGCTTTGCAATCTCATATTATAAATAAATTTTTAACTTTTTAACCGGCCTCAAAACTTTTTTTTTTTGCTTGTTACGTACTCCATTACTCCGTGATTTATGAACTGATTTGGATTATTTTTTTATTTAAAGATGGCTTCCATTTATATTTAAAGAAAAACCACTAAATATAACCGAATGTTTTTTATGTTAAAAAATATGCCTACTAAAGTACTACCATGCAACAGATCTTATCATAAAAAAAACATTGAAAAACATTAAAAAAAAAAACTATCAATTCACCTAGTTGCTCTTAAATATTTAATAACAGTCAATAATTCATGACTTTCAGAGACAGCTGGAAACTACCCGAAATATCGTTCGAACCTTAGAAAGTGGCAGGTCCTTTTTGAAGAGCCCGTTTCAGTGCGAGAAAGCCAAGAGCCCATATGATGCCCCGTCATGTTTTATTCATAGTCTCCAAGACAAAGATGCTGCGATGTGAACACACCTCCGAGGCGTCATACATTGATCAATGTTTTGAATTGCTTGTACACAATACATATTGTTATGCTCTGTAAATATGGAACGGAATTGTTTGCATGTATTGACATTTGACGTCATTATCGTGTTAGAGGGAAACTTCCAGTGAATGGTTTATCGTTGTCTTAAATCAATTTTGTTCATGTAAATTATTTTTAAGATAAACTGGTTCCACTGTGCCTGTATTTGCTGTGCTCGCAGTTTTCAGATGAAAGCTGTATACATTATTTAAAGTACTTAATTATATATTTTTTATCGCATAGCGGCAGCGTATCCACAATTATATTAAAAAGGTAAAAAGTTATTTGTTTATTTGAAGCTTATCTGTGAAGGTGTAATACGAAATATAAAGGAATTTTCTCTTGTAATTGTGACCTAAATATAGTTTTGGTTGTAAAGATTAATCTTATATCTACAACCTACTTATCTTTTTTATATCTTTAGTTATTTTTCTGAAGAGGCTGCTTTATCGGCGCTTATTTAAATTGTTTATGCTTATATTATCGGTGAAGTTTAAACATATTATGCACGTTTTAATAAATGTTGTACATTTACTCCTAATATCGGGATTGCATGTTGACCTTTGTAGGCATACATTATAACCTAATTTCTTATGAAGTGACTAATGTTGGTAATTACTGTGCAAACAATTTGTTGGTTTCTTTTCACATACACCTTTATAATTATATATGCAAAAACTGAAACCAGGGCAATTATTACTTAACAATATTTTGAATGGCACATGTAGAGTTCACGGTTTAAATTTCCACAGAAGAAGATCCGCGTCACCAATCACAGATAGTATGCTTTTCTATCAAGGAGGGTGAAATATATACATTCACCTTTTTGAGTAACTACCCAATATATCATATTATTTGTATAGGACAACAAACTTGCGATTGTCATTTCAAAATAGATAAAATTTTGTAGACAACAGTGATCAATTAAAATCACATATTAAAGTACCAACAAACATAACTTTTATGATAAGGGACTATTCGATTCGTTTCATCACTAATGCTAAGCAGTTTTATCGGAGAATACTTAAAATACTCAAAAGCCGTTTATCGACAATGATATTATACTCATAAAACTTTCAGCGAAAGTAAATCTAAGTTAATTTAAGTAGCTCATGAAAAACTCGTTTAAATGGAACTATCAATCAAATTTGTAGAAGAAAATTGATTACTTCTTTAAATTTTATTTGTGGTTCAATTACCACCAAAAAATTTTGATTAAAAAGTTAAAATTGTATCTACCAAATTACCAACCCATACTTGACGAGTATTAACTAAGTTACCGATAAATAACAAGCGTCGTTACTTCCGTTTTAAATAAAAAATAATAAATCAATGTTATTATTATACACATTTGCTAACGAACCAATAAATCCAAGTCCGATGAAACAAATCAAAGCAATACCTAATTATGTAAAACTTCAAAATAATTTATCCGAACAAAATCCGATACGTAACAATCTATAAGAAAAATATTGTCCAAAGCTGCAGTTTAAACTTCACCGCTTGAAGAAACTTTAATAAGTAAACAAACTAAAAGTAATACACTCAAGTAGTTCAACTTATTACTTACCAGTTGAAAGTTTAAAGACTACGGTCGCAATACGCATAAACGTTTTAAGAAATAAGTTTTCACTCAGTGGCACTCCGCGCGGGTCGAGCGTTATGAATAATACATTGTTGTTCTTAAGACGAGAGGCTATCTGTCTTGAGATGTAACTGTATGCTCCTGTATACAACATGTACATTTTTTATTATTCAACACTATACAAAAGGGCTACAGCGAAGAGTGTATGTTTACAGTGACGTTGGTGAACGTATTTTTTGAGGCAAACCCTCTACAGTTTTATAGATGCGGTAGAAGTCTTTGTGATTTTCGTCAATGGAACCACAGCCACAATTGTTTTTTCCTTTAAAGAAAGCTTTGGTAAGTGAGGTATAGGTATTTATAAGAGCTGTTCAAACGTGATCATCAGTAATAACAGCGTAAAAGATTGACGTTTATATGTCATTGGTTCATAATGCCCATATGCGCCAGTCGTCATACCTATAAGAAATGAAATGACATTACAACAACATAAAATTTTTTAGTCATACAAGCTCCTGGAATGTAATTATATTATTGCTTCAGTGCGATTACGTCGTTATATTGTACACCTTAATGAACACGATTAAGTTTGATATGTATTCGTATTAAACAACATTGTTTGGAATTGTCCTTTTATAAAATTGTAAAATATCGTTCGATTCCTCGCCGCTGAGCCATGGAAACTCACTCTGAGCGCTAACATTCGGTAGTTAGGTAATTTAGACTTATTAAATTAGTGCTTATTTAATATTACATTTTAAATAAATACCTTTATAATTTTGACTTTTTTGTATCCTGACTGCGCACGCACGTTATATACCTAGATTTTTTTTATTTAACGACGGAAGCAAATCTCTTGTCAAGTTTTTGCTATTTGTGGCAGATGTGGCATCCTTAGTTATCCTGATAATCATCTATCACAAACATTGTTATTTTAAGCAAAGTTGCCTCAATATTCTTAAAACCATATTTTGACTCAGTGTTTGTCAAGGATTTAATCTATCATCACCAGTTACCATTAATATAGCTTCTGTTTAATAAATTGTTTTATAATTAAAAGATTAATGATGAATACCACTTTCCATTTAATATATTATTTCGGTATAAGTTACGTAAAGAACAAAATTGAGAAAAATATGTTCATTTATTTAATTTTTATACTTATTGAATATGTTAAAACTTTAAGCTGGTAAAGTAATATTATTGTATATAATCAATATTTATATAGATAACCAGACAAGAGGTAGACGGCTTCAACATTATTTATATTTGTGCGTTCGGTTTCGCCCAAAAGCGGTGTAATCGATTATAATCAAATTTTCACGGAACCAATCGGTTTTTTTTTTCATTTTTTCTTTTTCCATTTTCGGATTCATATTGAAAGTTAATTTTTACTACTACACACTATTTAACTTTCCACTAAAACCTTTATTATCTACTATCTTTAAAATAAGAGTCGTTAGTAAAATTTTGTGTATGAATAAATCTCTTACTTATTATATAAGTATCCAAACGGAGTGTATGTTATATACACGAGGTACCTGCAAAGTTCTAAGATTCCAAAGGTCACTGACCAGCTTAAGGCCAATTGATTGCCGTACAGATTGAAGTTAAAGGAAGAGGCTCATAAATAAATAAAAGAGGCGGCTCTTAAGGAATGAAGACAAAGAAGCCAAACAATAGTCACTTTGTGTTGGAAACACGTGGCAAGCCACTTTATTTGGGGGTACACATACTGAGCCACGTGTTTCATTGCAACCGAGTGGATACAAATGCAATTACGTATCAATGTAACGAAAAAATAAATTATATTTTCAAGTGTGTTGAAGTTTTTTTTTATAAGATTAACGTAGCAAATGAGCATGCCACTCACCTAATAGTGAATGGTCACTGCCGACTATGGAATTTTGTTAGCAACTTCACATAGAACTTGGGTACATTTAAAATCAATTACAGATGCGATGTTACTCTTGGAAATCAAGATGGTCACTCACACACACAGGGAGATCCGCACCCTTCTACTGAAACGCAAAAACTGTTTTACGGTAGAAATAGATTTGACTGTGGTACTTACCGGTTGGACCTCATTCTGCCACCTTAACTATATTTGTCATAGGTTTCCAATTTCCTACATATTACTCACAGGATAAATTATAATAAAGGAGGAATAATTTAAAAGTGAAAAAGTTTTTTTTCACGTTAATACTACAAATCTCAATCTTGCCATGTGAGGTACGATTCCAACGCTCGCTGTATACAAACAATTTTTAGTAAAACAAAAAGTAAGACATAGTATTGTATTTTTTTATCACAAGTCGCATAATACTTGTGACTAATTTGCTAATGCAATGAGCAAATGCTCATTTTACAGGCAGTTGCAGCTAATGGCTCGATAGGTGCCGGTAATATGTTTTAACAACGTACATTGTTTTAACTTTTCAAGCTTTATTTGAATAGATAGTGACCTTTGGCCTTTTAATAAGTTGATTCTTTCCATCAGCTTTATGAGATCCACTGCTTTAATTGTACCTCTCTAGATAATGGAGGTTTTGCCAATAATCACCAAGCTTGACAAGTGTGTTGGTGTTGAGGTTCCCCAGGAAAACGCCACTGCTCATATATCCTACTCATGTATCCACAAGAGGTAGTACTATTTAAGCCTGACACCACATGGTGTTATTAATTTTAAGTATCTTCCATGTTTACCACAAGGGGAAGATATTTTAAGATGGATACCACGCATTACTTCCTAGTTACAGCGGGAATTATATATAGGGAGAACTATATAAAGAAAACGAATATTTTACTAATCCCGATAATCGCCATCAGGATAAATTGGTAGGGCATATAGGTTTAAGGGTTGAAACCTATATGCCCTACCTATATATCCTGATGGCGATTTGCGGGATTAGTAAGATATTCGTTTTCTTTTAAGACCTTCCTATTTTGGGTTGATTTTCGATGAATATTGGATGAGTATATTATGTTAAGGGGACTGGTTTCGGTCTTTATATTAGCAATTTGCATAAAATTACACTTTTAAATATATAAGCGATTAATTATACTAATCTGTAAATGTTATTCAAACATAAAGTTGATATTTATTAAATTACCAAGATTAATTTATTACCCACTACCTCTGTAATACGGTGCATATTCAACATCATAATATAATAAAATTATAAATAAACTACATATTAATACGCGAAACTAAATTGAGATAGAGAAAAATCGTATTATACGTACTTCGGTGAGTCAAGTTAAGTTTCTATTTGCATTCATTATGATCGAATATTGACCACTGGGCGAACATTAATTATTAATTATCGTAATACTTATGTGTCATTTTAAATAAACATAAACATAAACGCTTTCTACACTCATAGTCTCACATTAGGATTTTCTCCTGTGTCGTGGGTGCCACCTAAAGACGAATACACAAACACCCAGACCCAGAACAGAAATCTAAACTCATTATTCAGATGTCTGTCTGGCCGGGGATC
>DWTU01002276.1:0-11732 GCA_018251515.1 Cecropterus confusis | reverse complement strand
GAGAAAATCCTAGTGTGGGGCTATGAGTGTAAACAGTGTTTAAAAAAAGGAAAATGTAACTAGTTTTGTAATTTAACTCCGCAGAAAATAAGTAAATCCGCATTTACTATTTGCAAAAGTTTAGAAATGTTACATTTAGAACACATATGATACAGAAAAATCGAATTTATTTAGACGTTACAATCGATTTGAAATTGATAACATAACTTTACACTAAACAACTGATTTATCACCCATTAGACACAAAATATACCCTTAAACGATAATCGTTAATCGCTAGAATTCACGGCTACCATAACAAAAAATAACAATGATATATTTGACATCCCTTCATACAGCCTTATCTCGAAATTCATTTCACATCACCACCATTCCATAAAAAGCGATCCCATACCCAACACCTTTGCCTATTAAAATTACCGGAATAATAGGTGATTAATCTTACAAGCCACAAAAACCCATAGAATTTACGGCCTCCGTCAAAATAAATAGCTGGTTCCAGGGTATCGTTGTAAGACCAAATTTAGTCGTTTAAGAAAACATAACAAAAAGACAAGTAGGTTCGGTTTTTTATTAATTGGGATTGGGCGATAGTGCCTTGTTTCTGTGGGTATACGTTTTATAATGTATAATGTTATTATTCGGATGAGATGTATGTATGTGTGCACATTAACGCCTGCGTTGGTATTTGTCTCGTTTAGGGTTGACGGACACTGGTGTCAGAGTGAATGATTCATTCACTCACTGTTTTATTTAACGATGGGGATGACATGAGAGAAAGAGATTAGTATTAGATTATTTGCTACCATTCACTGTTTTGAAAATATAAAAATAGGTTAACAAACACCGAATCCTTTTTCAATTATGGGAAAATTATAGAAACTTGTTCATATTTCCATATACAGAATATTCAAATAATAAACATACCTACATATAAATGTTTGGATATTATAATATTGTAGGTGCTCTACATTTTTATAAGAATATTTGTACTAAAATACTTCATATTCTATTACTTATAGTGTTAGTTTATACTTTTTAAACTATTTATAATTAATTTAGACTAACATAACATAATAATAACATAAAAGCTGCAAATACTTAACATTTTATAGGAATTGTACATACATACTTAATGTTCTAAATCAATTATTTATGCATTTATTATATAATTACATCAAAACACATTGTTTTATCCTTACTTTCATACAGTATGTACTAAAGTTACCAACAGAGACAGGAAAAATAAATAATTTTAACAATAATAACATTTAAAAAATAAACTTAAATCCACTCACTCATTCATTCATCAATCACCTCATTCAACGCAGTGTGCGCCGCGCCCAACGCGATGTTATCACCACGTTCCGAGAAGGACATGTGTCGCCCAATAAACTAATTGGCCGAAGAATGCTTGCGCAGGCCGAGAAATTTATTTTATTTTTATTTATATTTACGATAAAACCGCCCCGTGTAGAGCCGCCCGTAACGGCTACAGAGATTCGATCTTATACCAACGTCTCAATTAATTTGTATCGAATATATTAACGCTTTGCAATAATTAAACCTTGCCGCTAATAAATGTTAATTAGGACGTAATATTATTTTTAAATGTAATCGTTATCTCGTTTCGTGATTGGATCGGTTTGACTAGCTCTTACTGCGGTTTCTCACGTGACTAATGCGTTGGAATAATCGGCTGTCAAACGGAATTTAAAATAATTGAACCTAATGACAAAGTGTTCTCTCTAAAACAATGATTGCGCTACATGGTTTGAATGACACCACTCTTTTTCCGTGGATGTCATGGGAGGCGACTAAGGGAAAACATTGGAAGATAGGCAGCAAAGTCCTCTTATCACACCTAGCGTAATCAACACCCACTGCGGTTACCAACACTCATATCAGACGTGCTGACTATTAGCAGAAACTCCTAGGGAAGGCCTGTCTAGCAGCCCCAGATCTGCATCAGCAATTTTTTTTAGGGCAATAACTGAAAAATGCCGCCCTCGTCCCTTAAATTTATATTTACCATACCGTTGCAAAGTTTACTATATAAATTTGCCGCTCTCTGAACTTGCTGCCCGGGGCGCAGGCCCGGCTTGCCCCCCTTCCCCCCTAGATCCGGCACAGCTGTCTAGTAGTGGACAGTAAGTCCATTTTTAATAAGGTTTTTTTATATCAGACATACTGATATGAGGTGTTCCAACTTAGTCTTCATGGGCAATGATGTTTCTTTGAGGCGATTAGTCCTTAGTCCTCAGGAGTAGTCATGTATCTGTGATAGGCTTCAAGTAGAATTCCTGTTATACTCGGAATTGGCTAGAGATGTCCATGGGGAAACCGTCCATTAATCAGTTAGACTGCAGGCTTGTCTGTAGCACATAATATAAGATGAACTGCACGCCCATACAAAACCTTTTTACTAAAAAGAAACCCACGGAATGTACGAACACCAGTTTAGTTTATTTTATTCGATGTAGGGATTTTTATTGGAGATTTTATCGTGATTTTTCTCGCGATGTCTTTAAGTTTACTTCTTGTAATGATTATTTTTAAAAGTAAGTAATGATGCGTGTCGCGTTTAAAATAAAATTTAAACGAATGAGAAATGATTCCGTGGATTTCGTGTGACTCCTTTGCTTCTCTTTGATTCTGAATTAAAGTCTTATCGGTTTGTAAATCTAGATATATACAAACTACAAGTATTTGACTGTCTGTATCTTGAAATGGATGTTTATCTTTGTGGTTAGATAATATATATTTTCTAATGTTATATCTATGCTTATTTGGCATGACCAAATAAGCATACATAAACGTTTTTAACAGAAATACAACCGACTCTAATAGGTTTTTTTTTTTATGGTATGGAAGTAGCAAACGAACAAGCAGCCCACCTGATGGTAAGTGGCTACTGCCGCTCATGGACGTCTGTAATCAACACTAGGTAAGATCAAAGTCTTACCTAAGGTTAGCCACAGACGCGTAGCTACCCCTGAGAATTAAGATGGAATCCTTCAGACCAGTATACAACAGCGCATAACAATGCTGTTATTAGGCAGAAGTAGGTGTTGCGGTGGTGCTTCTGGAATCCAATCACAAAGAGTTCTGCCACCTTCAAAAGGTCAAGAGATATTTGATAACTCTCGTAATAATTTTTTTCAATGCTCATAAAACCTTTCGTGGTTCGATTGAAAGGCACCAGTGCCGTAACTATTTCTACTCTATATGAACAGTGTTATATCTGCGGTGTTCTTGTTTGAAGTGTGTTAACCAAAGATGTTCACACGAGGTGTTCGAACGTGGCTTTCAGGCGTAGCAGCGGACTTAAATGTTCAGTGTATAGCCTAAATTAATAACTACCAATTATCGTAATTATTATACTTTTTTAGAAGACTGTGCTAATAAACTAAAATTAGCTAATGTGAAATCAAAATTGTTTATAAAAAAAGTCACAAATAAACATATTTTCTAGCTGATGGTAAGTAATCACTGTAGTCAACGCTAGTCAAAATTAGAGTAAACTATATACTTATCTAAACTTGACCACAGATGAGTTGCTACCTCACATGTCTCTTAGTCATCAATGAAACTAAAACAAAAATTCCCCAACTAAGCGGCTCACATTTTATATGAGGCGACCAACTTAGTTGACTTTCCTCCCTCTCCTCTCCTGATTGAAGTTACTTACTGATATCCATGGGCGGCAGTGACCTCTTACCAACTGACTGTATGCTTGTTTGCTACTTCAATCTCATGAATAAAAAAATCTCCAACATCGATAAAAGGGTTTTTTAGTTTCGACTTTCTGTAAGCGTCGAAAGAATATAAAAACATTTAAATACTTTGTTCACAGATTATTCGCGTGTTACAACGATGGCATCATAAATCTTCTGGAGAAATACTTCGACATGAACAAGAAGAATTGTCGCGAGGCTCTCGATCTCTATAAGAAGTTCCTCATCAGGATGGATAGGGTCGGAGAGTTCTTGAAGGTCAGTGAAATTGCTGCATTTTTTTATATTTCCGATTTTCTGCACATTGTTCATAGGAATGTTAATAATCCAGTCATTCTTCATTTCGCGATTAAAAATAATAGAAAGAAAAGAAAAAAATAGGCAAAACATAATAAACATAACAACTTTAGTTACAAGATACTAGTGTCCAAGCTTCGGTTTCGACTTCGGCCAAAAACCTCCTTCGGCAAAACCTTTCGCTTCGGCCAAAATAGGCCGAAGTTTTGGCGGAAGCCGAAGGTTTCTAACGAGCGCAAAATTTGAACAAACTGTAAGAAATACATTACACCGCTATTGAGATGGTGAAGCCCAGAGGCAAGCGCAAACTACGTAGTGGACTTGCATTCCCAGTAGTATTTGAAATGCACATTATTTTGCAATCTTATATTTTTGACAATTTACAAAGTAATTGTAATCAGCTCTAAAAGTTGTCTATATAAATTTAACATTGAAATTTACATGCAAAAACATTTCGAATGGGTTATATTCACTTTTAGACAATTTGGACCAGGTTTTCTTGTGGTTTTATAACATTCAGCTTCGGCTTCGGCCGAAGGTTGTAACGATAGCCGAATATCGGCTTCGGCTCCAGCCAAAAATCGTACGAGATACGTAACTTGAGAATGTAGACATTATAAAATATAAAAATAGATTATCCTTTATTATTATATAATCCTTTGTGGTTCGATGCTGTGGGCACCATCACCACATTTATTACTGCGTAATAACAGCAGCTGTGGTGTATTCTGGTTTGATTGGTATGGTAAGAGAGACGTACTTCTTGAGGCATTCCAACTTAGTCCTCAGCGATAGGAATGAATACAGATTAATTGCCACCGCTGACAACTAATTTGGAATGCCTCAAGAAATACAGCCACAGGGCTGACCTTAAATAAGTCTCTTATCTGGGGGCGATTACAGATGTTCATGCAAGAAGTGGCCACGTACCAACTCGTTTGCCACCACAATAATTTATATCAAAAAATGAATAACAATTTCCTTGCTTCTATTTAATACAGACATATTACTTACTATAATTATATCATCAGGTGGCCGAAAACGTCGGTATTGACAAAGGTGACATCCCTGACCTGACCAAGGCTCCGAGCAGCCTCTTGGACGCTCTAGAGGGACATCTGGCCACGCTCGAGGGCAAGAAGGGATCTGCTGCTAATACTCCCACTCAGACTGCCAGGTATGTAGTTTCTGTATCATTCCACGTATCATTCTTTGTCTACTGATGGACGAGGTGGCTTAATCACTTCGTCCATGCTTCTTTCACCGTGTGTGTGGTAGATTTCCACTAGTATCTAATGACCACGATCGATGCAAGAGTCGGAACATGTGTCGTAATGATATTAAAACTGCGTATCGTGAGTACCTGTTTCTTATTACAAATCCCAGGAAGATTTTGTTGTCAGCATGGATATGCAAGATTCGAAATTAAAATATTGTAGCGTAGCACGAACATCTAAGTGGACGACATGCGTGGCGGAGCGGTCACAATACCGGTCTGACACGCAGTGGGTTCCGGGTTCGATCGCCGGCCAGACAGGCATCTGAATGATGAGTTTAGATTTCTGTTCTGGGTCTGTGTTGGTGTATTCGTCTTTGTGTGTCCATGGCATCCACGACACAAGAGAAAATCTTACTCCATAGTAAAATTTTCTCTTGTGTCGTGGATAAGCATATGCATAACATAAACGCTTTCTACACTCATATCCCCACGGCTATGAGTGTAGAAAGCGTTTATGTTATGCTTATGTTTAAGTGTCAATTTAGCCACTAATCCATAACACCATCCATGTTCCTTAGGGTTTGATGTCTCGGGGTATATGCCGTCTTTTCTCCTATTTGTGGACTATAGAGTATGATTCAGTACATACCAAAAATATCCCTACAATTTCAAGATGGTGTGCTTATTAAAATTATCCTCCTATTTATATGTGTCAACATCAAAACTTGATATTTGGCCCATTATATAAATAAAATTTGATCAATACATTTTATGTTTCGAATATTATATAAGCGAAAGTTTGTGTGCATGTATGTGTGTTTATTACTTTACAAAAGTTTCTGGTCGGAGATCGCTCGAATAAGGTGGTAAATAATAACGCTTTCTACACATAGCCCTCACTATGATATTTTCGTTTGATGGGTGCATTGTCATACAAAGACAAATACATAAACACCTAGACCTAAAACTGATTTGATTAGGTATCTGTCTGGCCGGGAATCTACTGTCAGACCGGTATGGTGACTTCTCCGTCACGCGGGTCGTTAAACAGTAACGTCTCAAAGCGTGATGGAAGCTCCTTGGACGACGTGGAAACGTCCTCATCCTATATCTGCCTGGCCGAGAATAGAACCCTTAACCCACTATAAGACCGGTCGTGACGGTTCTGCTACGTGGATCATCAAATAAAAAACAGTAACGTGTTAATTACAATGTGACCTTTCATTCCCAGTGCCCAAAAGAACGTGGCGAGTGTTATGGGAGCTCTATCTTCCACTTCGTCGTCATTTGGCAACGCCGCCGCGTCCGCGAGGCTGGATTCCCAGGCGAATGGCTCGCTGTTCATAGACGACTCGTTGAGGCAACAAGCACTCGCTGAGGAAGAGGCCGCTATGAATCAGTATAAGGTAAAATGGGATTATCTCATCTTTTTATTATTTATTAAGGTGCGAAGAAGTATTTGTTGGATTGTTCGCGTGGCGATCGCCACGCCGTATTTATTATAGCGCTATCTGTTATGCATTTCGAAACTATTAAGTATCAAACAAAACTAATAATAATAATAATAATCATTTATTTGTTGAATTTAGGTAAAAACATGTTAAAATTCATTATATTTATATTCCGCTTAATTCTGTATAAATAAACTAAGCGGGCTGCGGTGTTATTTCGAATTAGTGTGGGGTGCAGTTTGTAGGTGGCGTTATCATTTCATGATATATATTTAGTTCCTTTCGTAATCTTGTCTTTATTGCATATTACTTGTAAGAATATGATGCTTCACATCTGCCAGGCGTCCCGTGACGGCTATTTTTTGTCCATTGTTTGATTATATTAGAACCTACCATTGACACATTATTTATAGGTCAAAGTTTTTTAATATACCCCGTAATATAGTCCGAATTAAAGAAAAGTGAATTTAAAAATATATACTCATGCTCAAAATAATAACAAGTGTACTCAGTGGAATAAAATACAACTTGCACATTCAAAAAAAACTTGCTAAGTGCTGTACGTTTCGAATGGAACCCGCATACTAGACATGCAAACAATTCATTCATTCGAAAGCCCGATGAAGTATTTTTTCGGAACAATTAGACCTGTACAGGTGTATTGACATCCTTAACAGTTTTGCGAATTCGAACACTATTTTATTTTGGTCTATTTGTAAGGGTGGTAAACTCCCCGGCAGCGAGAAATTGACGTGGAATAGCCCGCGTGGCGGAGTGGTCACCATACCGATCTGACACGCAGTTCTGGGTTTGTCCCGGCCAGGCAGATTTGAATGCTGGGATAGATTTCTGTTTTGGGTCTGAGTGTTTGTGTTTTCATATGTACGTACATATTTTATCAGATTGATGGTCCATGGATATCTGTAAGCAAGTTCATATAGAACAAGGGTTCTATCTGAAGTCGGTCACAGATGCGTTACAATTCCCGGGGACTGAGACGGTCACTTTATATATAAGTAAGCCGACAACCGCACCCTTCCAATGACCTGCAAAAACTGCTCCACGCTAGAAAAGATGTGGCGTTCTTTGGCAGCAAAGGGGTTAACGTTATTACATTTATCGTTACTAGTCGTCAGTGGAACTTTCTCTAACTGTTTCGTTGTCAATTATCGACGAGTGTTGTCAGCGGAAAAAGCCAGACAATGTATCGATATTCCACTGTTTGCGAATCAGCAACCGTTGCCATTAATTGACTTTTGAATTAGTAGGATAAATCTTTATTTTTTTGTTGCTAATTCTTTGCTCTTTTTGAATGACTACTGACTTCCAAACAACACTTTGCTCTAGTAAGCTTGAGTAATTAATAAACTCCTTATTTTAATTGTTATTTATTAAAACGAGACATTTATGTAAGAAATATAATGTTTATATAAGTTTCTCAGTAGTCGTCCTTATACAAAACTAAGGATATCTCCAACCATCCATCCATCCAGCAGCCCTTAAAAGTCCACTGCTGGACATAGGCCTCCCCTAACCTGCGCCACGCTGACCGGTCCCGCGCCTTTTGAATCCAGCGGTAGCCCGTAGTCTTCTTCAGGTCTTCCATCCACCTGGTCGGGGGACGGCCTGTACTCCGTTTGCCCCGACGTGGTCTCCATTCAAGGACTCTCCTACCCCATCGGTTGTCTGTTCTACGAACGATGTGGCCTGCTCATTGCCACTTCAGCTTACTAATTCTCAGAGCTATGTCGATAACATTGGTTTTTCAACGGATTTCATCATTGCGAATTCTGTCGCGTAGGGAAATACCAAGCATAAATCTTTCCATTACTTGCTAAGCGACTTTGAGCTTGCGTATGAGGCTTACAGTAAAAGACCACGTCTCGACGCTGTCATGTCATCTTTGACTTCAGACTCTGAGGTATATTGGATGAAAATATATGACGTAGTTTCCCGAACGCTGCCCAGCCGAGTTGGATTCTACGAGTGACCTCTTTCTCGAAGTTGAAGTATAAATACATAAATATAAAACATAATAAATAGATCAACTCGACCACGTTACAACTATTCAACTC
The DNA here is from genome assembly GCA_018251515.1 of Cecropterus confusis. Taxonomy (NCBI): domain Eukaryota; kingdom Metazoa; phylum Arthropoda; class Insecta; order Lepidoptera; family Hesperiidae; genus Cecropterus; species Cecropterus confusis. The sequence continues at coordinate 2,953 of DWTU01002276.1, read as the reverse complement.
GGTCAATCGGACGATTTACGCTACATGGGATTTTTGACACCGAGTTGACTCGAGTTGCAAGTTGATTAGAGGCTTACTTTTGTTCGAGTAACTCGAGTTGTAAAAAGTGTAACTCGACCCATCGCTATTAAATACTTTTATATATTTTTTCTTATACGCTATAACTTCTTGGTCTTCACACCATTTTACCAATGCTGTGTTGCTAACTCCAAAAACTCTAAGACTGTCTAGGGTCTCAATCAATCGAAGTTTTTTAACTGTTTTGTTTTCGTTGGAAGTAAAACAAGAGACCAGTCAATGCTATAAGTACAAGTTTTTTGAAAATATAATAGAACCAACGATAGAGCTCTTGAAGTAATAAATTTTGAAATGCAGATGTTTTAAATTAAATTAAGGTACTTGAATTACCTGAATTTACTTGAATTACCTGATTAAGAAATAAATTACATACACAACGAGTTTTTCGTTCTCAAGATTCAAACTTATTACTCAAAAGGTTTGTTTTTACAACACAATATTATGCCTGGCCACTGAAAGAAGTGAATTATATTCAGAAAAAAACGTAACGTAAGTACTTTCACTACCCCCAATGTCTAACTGTCACTCACTGACAGATTACTCATCACAGGAATGCATTCTCTGAGCGGCCTTGGACTGTACCTGACTGTATATAATATACGTAACATATGATATGCCATATTTATAAAGCTGTCGTACACAGTAGACATAAACACAACTCATTTTCTCGTAAAATTGATTTATTGATCATATTACCTAATAACAATATTGCGAAATAAAACTTTGTTTTGAACGAAAATGTATTTTTCATGTTCGTTAGTTTCTTTTGAAAAATTTATAGCCGAAATACCTTTGTGCTTCGCGCCATGATACCATTAAAAAAAAGTCAGCCATTTACCGGCGTGTTGTCGCTAAAACAAATAAACAATTTGAATGAAATTGTTTGTTGTTTAATACCTACTTAAAATGTGAAGCAAAAATAATGTCTGGATTAACAGAATTAAAACATTTTTTTCCTATTGATAGTATTCAAAAGGTATGTGATCTATTCGAAGAGCAATTGCGCAGTGAGAAGGAACCAGATTTGGCTTTATTTTCGATAATCATCGGAGCTGTCGAAAATAATTTGACCAACGTTAAAAGTAGCGAGAAAGATGTTAATCTTGCGACAAATAAATTTGTGAAAATGAAGTTTCCATCTATAGAGTGGGACGAGGTGAGATCCCTGTATGACCGGTTCGCGTCACTGATGCGTGGAGGTATAGACGCTAAGCTCATTGCGGGTGAATATGCTTCACGCGATTTAATAAAAAGGGTCGCTGATATCGTCTGGAATTCTTTGACGCGAAGTTATTACAAGGATCGTGCCCATCTTCAGTCTATATACAGCTTCTTAACTGGTAATAAGCTAGATTGTTTTGGAGTAGCCTTCGCAGTAACAGCTGGATGTCAAGTTCTGGGCAAATGTGATGTTCACTTGGCGTTGTCGGAGGATCACGCCTGGGTTGTGTTTGGGAAAGAAGGAACAGAAACAGCAGAAGTTAGTTGCATATCCATATACACTTTTTTATAATAAGAAATTCGAAGGTGGTAGAACTTTTTGTGGTTCGACTCCGGAAGCATCACTGCCACACCTATTTCTGCCTAATAACAGCAGTGTTATGTGCTGTTGTGTTCTGGTCTGAAAGGTGTGGTAAAGGAGGCATACTTTTCTGCAGCAATGCATTTGTGGCTAACCTTAGGTGAGACTTTGATCTTAGGGTTGATTACAAATGTCCATAGGCAGAAGCCAGTTCTCATCAGGTGTGCTGCGTGCTCGTTTGTTATTTTCATATCATAAAAAAAATGTGCATTACAATGACAAGTAGTCACTGCCATTCAGAAAATATCTGTAATCAATCCTAGATAGGATTAGTCTTAGCTGAATTGCCAACAGATATATCACTATATTTTTATTTTGTGGTTTTTTACTTTGCCACAATAATGAAATTAACTATATATTGCAAAATAAAATTTTATGTATTTATCAATGCAATTTTATCGCTCAAAATACTTTGATTCATGTTTAACACAAGTAACATAATAGATTTCAATTTGCTAGGTAACTTGGCATGGAAAAGGAAATGAAGACAAGCGAGGTCGGGCTGTTGGCGATGGAGTATTAGCACATTCGTGGTTGTATGTCGCTGGTAAGCCTGTGGTGTGCACCAGAGTAATGGAACTGGCAGCTTTGGTGTCATCAATCAACCCAACATTAACACCAACTATAGATGTACATGAAGTTGCACAAATGCAACATAAACTTCTTTGGCTCCTATATGATAATGGTAAATCAAAGTTATGTAATTCTTATACAAAGACTAATGTAACTACAATTTTTTTACTGTGAATGGTGTTCTATGTTATATGATTTTAGTGACATTATCGTGATCTTTGTACATTTTAATATGTGGTGGGTAGTCACAACATCACATGTTTTATATCGACTGTAGCTCTTGCTACTATTGTCACTAAATTGTAACTTTTCTTAATATTGGCCCCATTATATAAGGGGTTATATAATGGGGTAGTGAGGTAAATAGGGGTATTTACCTCACTGGTGGGCAATAATCTTATAACTAGACTCTACATGTTATTCAAATTTAAATTGGTGGAGTAACGAAGTAATTTTGAGATGTATACCAAATTTTACTCACTTAGGGTCAATTATTCAACCATAGGAGTCATCCTATGCATGATGTAGCTGACATACTTCAGCAATTAAGCAATTTTACTAATATAAACAAAGGTATGCTTCTTTTTCATTAATGAATACCTTGTGATACGAGCAAAGATAGCTGAATGATTAAAACTCAGACTCTCAATCGAGGGTCCGAGGTTTGAATCCCAGGCCACCACCGATGTTCCTAAAATTATGTGCGTATTAGAAGTTAAT